>JAGDQP010010893.1:0-54462 GCA_022664845.1 Lepisma saccharinum
TTCTCTTCTCTTGGAAACTCTTTTTTTAATAAGAAAAGTAAAAAGTAAATTATAAAATATTTCAAGAAAAGCATAGTACATAGTACTTTTCAGTACAAATCCCTGACTTGCTGAAAGTATACAGGAAACATACACAAGAAACAAAAAAATATATACAAATACACAAGTACAATAATTCTGATTCTTATCTTAGTTATATATAAATCAAAGGTTAAATAGATACCCGGCCGGTGTTTTCGTACTTAACCTGCAATGCAAAATTACTTTGTACCTACAAAATATACATATCAAATATTTCAATTTAGATGATTACCTAATTAAGAGATAATATTAGAGAGTTATGAAGAAACCAGTTAATAACAAGCTACAGATATGATCAAATCAGTAGAAACATAGTGGCAACAGTACGAAATCTAAGATCGAATCCTGAGACTGTCGGGCTACAAAATGAATTCAAAGCAATTCCTCAACTTTGCCTATAACGAGATTTAGGGATCCAGAGCAAAACTTTTATTGGTAGCGCAAAACTCGAGTTATAATATGGCATCGGTACGAACTCTGAATTTGATTGTGGGGTTCCAGCGTGAAGTTCGACTCCGGGTTGAATTTCGGCTATAAAGTTAGTTTCAGAATTTTCGTTGGTGGCGCAAAAATACCTAAATCTCAAAGAATAATGTGGATATAGATACGAACATTTGTGGGAAAAACTTTTTATAGTCTGGTTAGACGCTAGGGATTACGTTTGTCTGTACTCATAGGGAAAGTCGTTTTATACGTGTTTTGTTTTTCATGCAAAATAATGCATGGGAATACCCTACTACCTTTGGGGAATCCCTATTGCACAATGTCGGAATATGCATCTTTCCATACAGCATGTTTCAGTTCTTTGAGGGTGACTTGACCCCACAGTTCTACTGTTAAAAGTATTAGAAATATCAAGTTCTAAACTAATTTAACAACAGTTTCGGCAGCATATAACGCACTTTCGAAGGTATATTGTTCTTTGTTTTTTTCATGTCAGCAATCTCGTGAGGTAGGTTTGTCAGTGAAATTTTGCAAGATACTATATATATATAATATCAATTCAATTTTTCGAAGTCGCTGCTTTTAGTAACGTGACCAAACTCCGGAATTCCTCTGGGTTGACTTTTTGGGTTGACGCGGGACGCTAATTTGTTACGAATTTCAGCAAAGGTTCTCCGAAAATTTAAATAACCAAGACAAGGTAAATCCTCATTTTCCTGGACAAAATACGACGGACTCATTCAAGACTAACGAAATAAGATTTAAGATTTTTTCATATTATATATGCCTCAAAATACAGAAATATTTTTTGCACTTATATGCAAAAATGTCCATAATTTTTATGCTATACCTTCCAGGTTAAATTCCCTGGGACATTCCCATGGGACTCAATAGTCCGCACAGTGTCAAATTTGTAGCAAATGTGACGAGAGAAATATAAATTCATATCCCATGTTCATTTTGTTAAATTTGGATGGGACACTTCCTTATTCGGCATACTATATTCAAAATGTCCATAAGTTGTATTATATAATTCCATGCTATACTTTGGGACATTTCCCGGGGAAATAATAGGCAGCGCAGCACCAAAATTTTATCATTGGTGCCGTGGTGTTTCTAGATTAATATCAAATTTTCATTTTGTTAAATTCTTGTGGGATACTTCATGTTTCGGCACCTTATATGAAAAATCTCCATACTTTTTATTATATAATTCCATGTTAATTTCTCTGGGACATTTCCCTAGGTCATAATAGTCCGCTCAGAATCAAATTTTTATCAAAGGTGACGCGGGTTTTCTAGACTCATATGCTTTTTTCATTTGGTTAAATTTCCGTGGTGGACTACATTTTTCGGCACCCTATATGCAAAAATGTCCATAATTCGTGCAATATACATTCCATGTTAATTTCTCTGGGATATTTCCCTAGGACATGATAGTCAGCGCAGCATCAAATTTTTACCAGAAGTGTCGGGGGATGTCTACATTCATATGTTTTTTTTTTTAAATTTTGTTTAGTTGCGTTAGGACATTTACTGTTTGGACACTTTATATGCAAAGTGTCCATAACTTGGATAATATACATTCCACTTTAATTTGTCTGGGATATTACTCTGGGACATAATAGCGCAGCATCAAATTTTTATCACCCCATTGTGCCTAGATTTATATTCCATGTTCATCTTGTTAAAATTTGGTGGACACTTCCTGTTTCCGCACCCTATATGCAAAATGCCCATAATTTGTATAATACACATTCCATGTTGAATTGTACGGGAAGTTTTCCTGGGACATAATTGTCAGCGCAGCATCAAACTTCTGTTAGTGGTGCACCCGGGCTTTTAGATTAATATTCCATTTTTATTTTGTTAAATTTCGGTGAGACACTTCCTGTTTCGGCACCCTATATCCAAAATCTTTACCATTTTTATTATATTTATTCCATGTTAATTTCTCTGAGACAGAATAGCGCAGCATCAAATTTTTATAAGTGTGTCCCGTGGCATCTAGATTTATATTCCATTTGTATTTTGTTAAAGTTCCTTGGACATTTACTGTTTCGGTACCCTATATGCAAAATGTCAATAATTTGTATAATACAGATTCCATGTTGATTTCTCTGGGATGTTTTCCTGCGACATAATAGTCAGTGCAGAACCAAATTTTTATCAGTGGTGCTCTGTGGTTTTTACATTAATATCCCATTTTCATTTTGTTTAATTTCGGTGGTACACTTCCTGTTTTGGCACCATATATGCAAAACCTCGATAATTATTATATACATTCCATGTTAATTTCTCTGGGATAGTTTTCTAGAACATAATAGTCAGCACATCATCACATTTTTATCAGTGGTGCCGCGGGGTCTCTACGTTAATATCATTTTTTCATTTTGTTAAATTTCGGTAGGTTATATCTTGGTTCGGCACGCTATATGCAGAATGTCGATAATTTTTGTTATATACATTCCATGTTAATTTCTCTGGGATATTTCTTTAGGACATAATAGTCAGTGCAGCATCAAAATTTTATCGATTGTGCCGCGGGGTGTCTAGATTATTATTCCATTTTAATTTTGTTATATATAGGTGGGACACTTCCTGTTTCGGCCCCCTATATGCAAAATATCCATAAATTTTAATATATACATTCAATGTTAATTTCTCGGGGATAGTTTTCTAGAACATAATAGTCAGCGCAGCATCAAATTTTTATCAGTGGTGCCGCAGCGTGTAGAATAATATCGCATTTTCCTTTTGTGAAATTGAGGTTGGACACTTCCTATTTTGGCACCCAATATTTAAAATATCCAAAATTTGTATAATACGTATACATTCCATGTTAAGTTCTCTGGCATATTTCGTTGGTACATAATAGGCAGCCCAGTATCAAATTTTTGTCAGTGGTGAACCGTGGTGTCTAGATTTATATTGCATTTTCGTTTTGTTAAACTTCGGTGGGACACTTCCTGTTTCGACACCCTTTATGCAAAATGTCCATAATTTGTATAATATACATTCAATGTAAATTTCTCTGGGATATTTCCTTGGGACATATTTGTCAGTGCAGCATAGAGTTTTTATCAGAGGTGCCACGGAATGTCTAGATTCATACGCTTTTTTCGGTTTGTTAAATTTCAGTGTGACACTTCCTGTTTCTACACCCTATATGCAAACCCTCGATAATATTTATTATATACATTCCTTGTTGATTTCTCTAGGATCTTTGCCTGGGACATAATAATCAGCGCAGAATCAAATTTTTATCGGATGTGCCGCTGTGTGTCTATATTAATATCGTTTTTTCTATTTTCTATATTTCGGTGGGACACTTCTTGTTTCGGTACCCTATTTGCAAAATGCGCATAGTTTGTATAATATACATTCAATGTTAATTTCTCTGGGATATTTCCGTTGGACATAATAGTCAGCACAGCATCAAATTTTTATTGGTGGGGCCGTGGTGGTGTATGTTAAACTTCGGTGGGACACTTGCTGTTTCTGCACCCTATACGCAAGATGTTCATAATATTTTATTCTATACATTCGTTTAACAAGCAAAATGACTTTCACCTTTAATTGCTACAACTCAATTTTTCGTTAAGTGTAAATGTATGGAATGTGGCAAAAACCTGCTAAAATCACCCTAAATATCATTAGTGTATTATAATTTTTATGTACTTGCAGCCCTGTTAGATTTTTGTTTCTGTACTAGCAATTAATTGCTAGAGTCACCCTCGTTTCGGAGCGCATGTTAAACTGTAGGTCCCGTCCTTAGTAGCTTACCAGCTCGTTTAGGACGTTAATAGCAATTCAATCAATTCAACCAACCTCTAGCTAACCAATTGGAAGATTGTTAACGGAGTAGGAAGAGGACTGATTGAATCTTTCATTTGGCAGGCGCCATTGGGAGGGTGCAATAGTATAATTATAATAAGTCATGTTAGATGTACTCAGAGATTCTGCCAGAAACTTCAGTTTGGGGGTGTGAAACTAAAGTTTGAGGTGTGAGTAGAGTTTTGCAGGGTTTCTATAGATTTTTAACAGTAAAAATGTTTAAGTTAGTGGTGTGTGCTCTACGATTTGAAGGGGTCAATTGTGTTGAGGATCTGGCATAATTCCTAGGTGTACTATATATAGGCTCCTACTTCACAGATTTGTAGTTAGGTGACTTCAAGAGAAGATTTTATGCATAGATCTACATCTCACGTTCTGGTACTTTCCATTCATTTTATGTTACTCAAATGTTGCATGATAACTCTTTTATTCTTAATCAAGTACATGAAAGAAAACAATATTGAATATTGAGTTATGACATGCATCATACTATTTAATGATGTTTCTCCTCCATATCAAAAGAAATTATTTCAGAATGAATAATGTACGGTAAATGTATTAGTTTTCTAAGTGAACGCATAGTGGAGCACGATATAGTCAGCACACTTCATACAATCTGTTACTTCATTTCACATTACTACGCTATTCTATGCCAACCTACATTCATGAATATGACAATGTTTATTTCTCTTGAGATCTGTTAAGATCTAAAAAGTCGTTTGCGGACGAGTTTGGTAGTAATATTTAGCCAGGAGTACGTTCAATTTTTACATGTATGCAAAGCCATCTATAGGGTTAGTACGTAGATAAACATGTTTTGTAGGGTACATAAAATTTAAAGTAAAATTGATTATTTGTTATGTAGTGATTTCATGTTCCTTTTGTCCGTTTAAAATTTATTTAATGCATTATTTCAACGAATTGTATTAATTGTAGATTTTTATTGGGACCAACTTGAGGTGCAATCCCCGTAATTTGCAGATTGGATACGCGAACATAAAGAAGAAAAAAAAACGAGTTCGAGGATTCCGCGTCCCTTTACCCACGTCGGTACGCGACTAGACACAAACGCAAATAAGAAATATAATTGAATAAAAAATAATTGACAAGGGAAGTAAGCATGATGATTAGCAAAGGTTTTTACCGAGGAATTATTTTAATTATTTGATTAGAGCTTTGCGTATTCCTGAACTATAAAATCAAGAAAACATTCACTTCATTCACCATTGGAAAAACAACCTAATTTCAGAATAGAGAACTCATGTACTAAATGAATTTGTAAAGAATGAATGTGTTGGTTTGTTTATTTGAATAGAGAAAACACTGAAAAGTGAACTCAGTGATAGGACTCAATGTGCTCTTCCTCTTGACGCGACGAGTAAACATAACTCAACTGACGCAAGGTAAAAATAGTTGAGTTGGTCATGGAACATGAAAAAACATCTACAACCAAATGATATGGCTTGTAGTTGGTACTTTCTTTCTTTTTACGTTCTTCTCCCCTTTTATTCCTTTGTCAAATTGTCATTCTCTGCGTTCCCACACAAGGCTTGCTAAATCCTTCAGCTACAACGCTCGACGCTAGAGGTAAAAAGTGCCTGACTGAGTGGGTGAGAGAGAAAGTGTTCGTAAAAATCATTCCCGTGTTTGCTCTTCTAAAGCCAATTTTCGTGTGGTATTGTCAGATTTGTCACATGGTGGAACGTTACACTCCTTTCGTTTTCTGTTAGCGGTCAGAGGGTGGGATGGGGATAAAACGGGAGCGAAAGAGATAGAGAAGGGAGAAGAACATTGAGCTATGGAAGAGTGGAGTCGTTTTCTGTCTCAATGTCGTATGTCGTGCTTCTTCTTCCCTTTTCTCACATGACATCCCATTCCAGAGACTGTGGAAGAGCTCCGGGTGAAGTGGAGGGAAGATATTAGCCTCAGCTGCCACCAACTCGATTCATTCTTCTATGACAGTGTTTCCAACAGCCGCAGAATTCATTCCAAGAAGGAAGCAATTGTTTTCGAAGTAATAACAAGAATATAAGATCTCGATCAATCTACCTAAAAACTAGTTGAATGCTCCTTATTTTAAGACGATTAACATCTTAAGAAAATTACCGAAATGCTATTGCACAGGAAATAGGAGAAATTAATTCAATTGTTCTGTCCAACGTTTAATAAAGTCAAAACTTTCATAAACGAATAAATTCTTCAACAACACTTGTAAGTTGTAACTACAATTGATACAATCATACTAAAAGTAGCAGAAACGAATTAGTAACATCTTGCAATTGAAAGGTTGATAGCAAAAACCGTACAGCTCCAGAAATTCATATTCGGAGAAGAGTACAATTTTGTTTCCTCAACTGTGAGCGACATTTACATACGGGCCCGTAGCCAGAACTACATTTAAGGACGGGCAAACAACTTTACAGGAGGAGCAACAACAGCTTTTCCAAATAATCCGTGTATATTTACGCTGCAAAAATTAGGTAAAAGAACATCTTCTAGTTTTAGTAATGGAATGCACACATTCGTGTTCAAACATATACTAATTAAAAAAGTAATCTAAGAATTAATACTTTTTATTATAAACTTCACTATGTGTTTTTCTTCCATTTAAAGGTTGTTAGTAACCAAATGTACCCAATCAGAAATCTTTGCACGAATTTTCTCCTTAATAATAAAATCTTTCATACTTCTACATTTTGTTCTCCTAATTTCTGTTGCTAATGCCTAGCTGTTAGTCTGTTACCCTCTATCTTATTTCATCTATTAGGGTTTGTTGAGCTTTGATTTGTCCTCAGTATTTATTATCACAGAACGAATTGACCACTTCATTCCATCTCTTAGATTAGATTTAGGAGTCTGCAAAATTGCATCAGCTGTATTTAGAAGCTCCAACACTTTTTTTTTGTACAAAATAAGACAGAAACGAAATTGAAAGAACGCTTGACTGATTTTCTCTTTGTAAGATCCTCTCCACCAAATTGTCTTGTTCGTTCGTTCGTATGACTTCTAGAACTCGTAATATTTCCTCATAATTAGAAAATGTTACATTTATAATCTGAACTTTTGGAGCATCTTCAGACTACCGATGCTCCAAAACACAAACAAAGAATTTCCTTATCATATAGCTGCAATTTTACTACAGTAGAAGAAACTGTATATCATCGGAAACCGTACTCAAAAAAATGTTTTATAGGAAGTATTTCCGAAATTGTCTTTACCAATACCAGGTGACGGCGAAGACTGAAACAGTGCACAAACAAGATTTTCTTCTAAACTTTTTCTGTATCTGTGCATCTACACATTGGCATGATATGTTGAATTTATTCATGTCACTGTTATCCCGTAATTTTATTGTATATTCTGTAGAAGTATCGACATAAAGTTTCTCGTTGTTATTAGACCTACGTCAAGCAAAAACTCTCTTACACGTAATCTTTCATATACCTGACAACAATCGCAACATTTTCTCTATTATTCTTAATTCGAGTTCCGTCCTGTAAAAGCAGAAACCATGCGACATTCAGACCTTTAATATCATCTGGAACAGTGTTTCCCAACCTTTCCGAGGCGGCGGACCCCATGATTTCTTACTAGTTTCTTTGCGGATCCTGCTCCTACAACTAAGGAAAACATTAAACATATAGTAACAATAGATATTTTTGCAGCATCTGTAGCTTAAAAAAGACGCACAATTTCTATACATGAAAGTACATTTGAATACAGATTGCTAACACCACTGCAAATTATGAATTAGTAGTAATAATAATAAAAACTAACAATTTTGTTTACTTACAGTTACTCAATGAGATGGCTGGTGTTGTTTTCCGGCCGTCAACTTTTTCATATCTGGCTCCAAAGTAAGGTAGATATTTTCAGGCGCAGATCTGTTTCTATATCAAGTCTGTTTCTGTACTTATTTTTCTTATAAACAAGTGCAGTAAATGTTGACTCGCACAAGTAAGTAGTAGCGAAAGGCATTAGATGTAAAATTGCCTTTCTCGAAACATCATAATACAAAGACAGCGCATGTAACCAACAGTTTAACAAACACAAACTAGGAAACATCTTCTTCAACGAGGAATTGCAAGACAACTCAATAAGTTGGTCTTCTTCATTTGGTGATAGCTGATTTTCATTATTTAGATACGGGTTCTTCATCCAATTGTTTTTCTCTTTGGAAACTGGAAAGTAGGCTCTCAACTGGGAACCCAAAGAAGAAAAATGCTCCTTCATGCTTTCACGATCTTCATTTGGGAGTTTTGTTTCACTTGTCGACAGAAAGTTGTTCAGCGTGGAAAAGGAATCGTATTCCTTATTGTCGATTCGGCGAACCCAAACTTTAATTTTTTTTAATTGTGGCCTCAATTTTGTCATCCACTGAAAATACAGTAACACTGGAACCTTGGAGACTTGAATTTAATGTATTCAGAAACGAGAAAATATCTGACAAATAAGCAAGTGTCGAAAGCCAAGAAAAGTCATTTAAGCAGTCCTTTAGTTTTGGTTCCATTTTCGAATCAATCAGAAAAGTCTCACCTCATCACGCAGCTCGAATAAGCGAGTCAGAACTCTTCCGCGAGATAACCAGCGTACCTCAGAATTTCAAAGTAAATGTTTATAATCACTTCCCATTTCGTTACACAATGCAGCGAAAATTCTGGAATTAAGCGGACGAGCCTTGATGAAGTTTACAATTTTAATGCATGCATAGAAAACATCTTTCATCTTGGATGGCATTCCACGAACAGCCAATGATTCACGATGAATGCTGCAGTGTGTCCACTTGGCAGAGGGCGCAACAGCCTGGACACGCACAAAAAGTCCTTTTTGTCTGCCTGACATTGCCCGAGCCCCATCTGTACTAATCCCAACACATTTAGCCCAATCAAGTTTATTTTCAAGGATAAACTTATTAAGAATTTTAAACAAGGCCTCTGCAGTTGTATGTAACGGAAGTACTTTACAAAACAAAAAGTCCTCATGAACCTTGTTATTGTGTTCATATCGAACAAAAGCTACCAAATTTGCATGTCCCGAGATATCAGTACTTTCATCTAATTGAAAAGAAAAATGCTCACTGGAACTCAAGCGTTGTATCAATGTGTCCTTTACGTTTTCAGCCATTTCGTTGATTCTTCGCTTTACAGTGTTGTTCGAGAGGCACTAACGAAAGTTCGTTGGAATGTTTTTAGCTAAGCAAATTGCGAGCTATTGCCTTCGTTGCCGGAAGAATTAAGTCTTCACCAATTGTATGAGGATGTCCCTTTTTCGCAATCAGTAGAGATACTTCGTATGAAGCTAAAACAGCCTTTTCATTGTTTGAGCCTGACACAATGTCTCTAACTACTTTTTGCGATTGGGTAAATTCTGCTATTTTTTTTTTTTTTAAATAATAGGTTTGTTCACTGAAGCACTGTGCTTTGTTTCAAGATGTCGTCGTAATTTCGAAGGTTTCATGGCTTCATTTGATAGCACCTCACCGCAAATTACGCACTGTGGTTTCTGATCACCATCTCGTTCAATAACCGAAAATCCCAACTCTAAATAATTCGGGAAATATTTACGCAATTTCTTAGCCACTACATTATCATTCTTGCTACATGAAGGCGTAGGCTTACCGTCATGTTCTGCAGCTTCACCGTTCGTTGGTAACGCACGTTTTACTGAGACCGATTTAAGCCACCGATCCATTTTTCGTACAGATTAACACATAAGTTAACAGAAACAATTATACAAGTAACTGAAAGAAATAAAAACCTCCCTGATAAAAAGGCACACTAACTTCTCACAGACCGAACAACGAACTTCACACAGAGCGAACAACGAACTTCTCACACGCCGAACAACTTCAATAATAACTGAAACTCAACTGCAAGAAGTGTTTTGTTGAGACCAATTTTGGCTCCAATGTTTTTGGATATCCCCCCCCCCACACACACACACATACATACACACAAAAAGCATCGAACTTATGTGAAACTGTTTCCAGTTGGGTTTTGGCTAGTCTCTTTCTCTTGTCTGTACCCCGAATGTAACAACAGTGGTCACTCAAAGACTAGCAAATGTTACTCGACATATATGTCACCGCAGCCGACTTTGGGCGGGGAAGTTAGCTTACGTGATGAACAACAGTAAATTAGTGCAGCAGAGCAAAGTTCAGCAGGGTAAATATTTTCTCATTCTTTTCCCCTGTTTTAGTGCGTATTCTTGTGTTAACTCTAACAAGAATCCAGAGAAGAGGAGAGAAGAAATAGGAGAAACTAACTAAAAACTGTGATCGAAGAGAATGTTTGTGGCTCTTGGAGTGGTCGGTACTGTTAAGACCTGCACGACGTGCACACAGAAGACAAGAAGTAAAGCTTCTGCCCGAGCAAACGTCTAAATAACATTTTCAAACTTAAAAAAATCAGGAGTACATTTTTGTATATAACAGGGAAAATATGAGGCATAAAATATTCATACTTTGCACAAAAGTGGGCTTTGGTATAACATGTCTTCGTGCAAATATTAATATTTTATGCCTCATATTTTTCCTCTTATGTACTCGTGATTTTTTATTTGAAAATGTCACTTAGACGTTTCTCCGCGCATACGCTTCAAGTGCATTTAGTCGGACTTTGAGATAAAAAAAAGTACGTGAAGCATCCCCGACATGATTTGAATAATCTCATTTTGTAGATGATTAAAATAGTTTGTTGCGTTTTTTCTCAATGAAATAAGCACATTCTGCGAGCCTTTTTCTATTTTTTTTTCAAAGTATACTCAAAAATTTTCTCAAACAAATTCCTTTTAGGGTATTTTTCTTCGGCATAGTCCCACGGAATGCTTACTCATGTATGTCTTAAACCTGAACAACTTCCACTATATGTATAATGTTATATCGATGATTTTCGATTGCATTATCAATAACCATAGTTCACTCAATACACACAGACTCCCGAAGTTCTTTTTCTTCCACATTTTGCTGGTTTCATTGTGGGTTTCCGTTTTCTCATGTCTTGGAAGCCAATATAGCCACCACAGTCTAGAGAATTGCTCCAGTTTCGATGTCATTTTTCTGTGAATGCTGCTTCTTTCGACATTTTGCAACTGCACAGTGATCCAGAATACAAAAAAAAAGTGATATTTTTCCATGTCAAAACTTTGGATTTGTGTCTAATGAAACCAAGTATTTAGTTAATTGGTCAAACGGTTTTAGTTTTTAATTAAAACTTATTGCTTTGCTAAGTAATTAATTTTATTTTAACCAAAAAATCTGGCAAAAATAAAAAAAATCTTTACAGTAGGGGAATAATTTGTATATGAACCTTTGGACAACAAATTGGAGTGATTACATATTATATTCATTCCCTAGCAACACAGGATATCAGGCCAATATCGGCTCAATACTGGGCAACTTGATTGATATTGGGCGGCAATGGCCCAGTATTGAGCTGATATTGGCCCGAAATTCTGTGCTGCTAGGGTTATTTCTTCTAGTTTTCTCGTCGCAAAGTAAGGTGTCCCAAAAATGCAATATCCGTGTTGCATTTTCCATATATATTTAAAACCTTTCTAACAGTTATTTCAGACCAGTGTTCGATTTGTTATAAATAATTTACGAAGGGGGATCCTCGATCTAGTGGTTGCTGGTAAGTTTGAAACCTACTATCGATTTGGGACTTTTTGGGTAGAAATAGCAAGATTTTATCCCTGACTGGCATGATATTCGGGATCAACAGCCGGGGATCAAAGTCTCACGCACCACAGAAAATCCCCTGCATCCGCCCCCGACAAATCGAACACTGTTTCAGACGATGATTTTTGAACCAAACTATACTTTGCAGTAGGAGTCTACTGTTACACGGGTACAAAAGACAAATTTTGCGGAAGTTTGCGGATTGAGGCTTAGGAACCACATTAATGAATGTATGTTAAAGCATGACCTTGACCATGACCTATAAGCATGACCATGACCTATACTCAATCGTTAAATCAACGTCCAAAGCGAATGAGAAAAGCTCGTTCAGGTACTCCTAGATCAAACATTGGCCCCTTCAGGGTCAATCTCAATAAATCTACCCACCTTACCCCAGTAGCACGCTCATGTGGCCACAGTGGCCACCAGTTGCATATTTACTCATTTAACCTTGATACCAACCCAAATGTCCGATGGATCCTACGATATGTCTATTCACCATTATACCCTGGTAGCAGCCTAATACGGTCACAGTGATCACCAGACCCATATTTCTTCATTTATCCTTGATACCGTCCCAAAATGTCCGATGAATCCCATGATATGTCTATATTCAGCACTATAACCCCATGTCACTCTCAGGTGGCCAAGGTGGCCACCAGACTCATATTGCATCTTGTACCTTTGATAATATCCCAAAGTGTCCGATGGATCCAATGATATGTCTATATTCCCCGCTATACCCTAGTAGCACCCTAATATAGCCGCAGTGGCCACAAGTCCCATATTTCCTCGTCTATCCTTGATATCATCCCAAAATGTCCGATGGATCCCACGATATATTCAGCGCTAGACCCCAGTAGCACCCTAATGTGTCCATCGTGGCCACAGGACTCATATTTTCTCATTTATCCTCGAAACCATTCCGAAATGTACGATGGATCCCATGGTATATGTATATTCAGCACTATACCCCAGAAGCACCCTCATGTGGCCACAGTAGCCAGCCACCAGTCCCATATTTTCTCTTTTATCCTTGATACCATTTCAAAATGTCCGATGGATTCCATGATGTCTATATTCAACACTATATACCAACGTGGCCACAGGCCTCATAATTCCTCATTTATCCTCGCTACCATCTCGAAATGAACGATGGATCTAATCATATGTATATATTCATAACTATACCCGCGTGGCACCCTAATGTGGTCAAAGTTGCCACCAGACCCATATTTACTCATTTATCCTCGATACCATCGCATAATGTCCTAGGTATCCCATGATATGTGTATATTACTGCCAAGTTCTGTATAGGTATTTCAAACGTACATGCAATTATATCTCTCATGTATTGTCTTATTTCATGATATCTACATTCGTTATTTACCAAGATATTTACATTTCAGTTATGATTTCTTTCTACTTACTTGTAACTTCAATTGTTCTCCCGCACTGGTGCACTCGTACAACACTTTATAATTACTCGCACGGTGCTTTCCGTTCAAACGTGATTGATGCGCAACGGGTTGGTGTTCTTCTTATCTTTCCAAATCCCACCCACTTTCATCTCCCTTCTTGCTGTTTTTTCTTTCACTATTTACTTTCAATGTCACATCCTTCAGCCAAAGCCCTCGTTCCTTGTTAGCGTAGATGCTTTTCAGGATTTCCCTTTCCAATCTCTTTCAGTACGGACAAGTTCCAACACACATACACGACACACACTAGTACATATTCTCTTGTTAGGGATGACATATCGCAACTCTCATGATTTACTATGCGTTTTTTCAATAGCATTTAACAAGCTCTTTTGAGGACCTTTCCGTTCCAATAAATAGAGCTACTTTAATTTGCTTGTTCCCAAGGCTTTTCTACGAGTCTCTTGATTATTCCGTAGAGTGAATAATCACTTCAAAAATCTACCTCTTTTGATGTTCTTTCCAGCTAAATAAATACTTGCCCTTTAATTCGCTTCTTCGTATAATATAGACCCTTTACTACGTTCTTCTTTGTAGCCTCTTGATTTTCCGTTCTTCGTTTATTCTCCTTTACTCACCAATAAATACTGAAACTTTAATTTGTTTCTTCATATACTATGGCCCCTTAGTTCTGATCTTCCTTTGTAACCCCTTGAGTTTCCACGCGAGCGAATATCCACTTCAAGACTCTTCCTTTAATCTCCTTTACGCACAAATAAATACTGCACCTTTAATTTGTTTCTTCATATACTAAGGCCCCTTAGTTCTGATCTTCCTTTGTAACCCCTTTATTTTCCACGCGAGTGAATATCCACTTCAAGACTCTTCCTTTAATCTCCTTTACGCACAAATAAATACTAAAACTTTAATTTGCTTCGTCAAGAACACTTTATAAGGGCTTCGTTTTAAGTTCCTTTTACGCCCAAATAAATACTGCAGCTTCCTGATTATTCCCTCGAGTGGATATCCACACCAAAATTCGTCGTCTTGTGTTGTGATTTCCACCTGAATACATACTAATCCTTTACTTCTTATGCTCCTTTTCTAAGGGCTTCGTTTTAAGCTTTTGGTTTGCGCTCTAGTTATTAAACACTTTGGCAATATTCTGCGTTTAATCACCTTTCCGTATAAATAAATACTGAAACTTCAATTTGCTTCATGCAGACCATTTTCGAAGGCTTAGGTTTTCGAGATCTTATTTCAAACGAATGCAATTCCACTTCAGATCTCCTCATCTCTTCATGTTATTCTATTCGTACTTCTTGTGATGTCCTTGCCGGACAAATAAATAATAATCCTTCGACGACTAACCTTATCCATTTTTAAAAGCATCGTTTTTGAACTCTTGTGTTTGCAGTCGAGTGAATTTCCACGAATCTCCTTCACCTACCCGCATTCTTTGATCTTTAGTATTTCACAACCTCTTTCTAAAAAGCGTTCATGCTGAGTCCCCTTCGTATGATTTATTATACGATGCTTCTTTTGACTTCATTGTAGATTGAACACCTCAGTGTACTATGATAACGGAACCAATTCCTCTCAGCTAGTTCTTCCATGAACGCTCTTTTCAAGTGTGGGAAGCCGCACAGGATCACTGAACATTCTATTCTTCTGAAGAGGTTCGTCTCAGCTTTCGATTTATTCGCGCGTGAATTTCTATAGATCCATTTCCAAGCCTCTTACGTTCACTCACGCGTTTATTCTTCTGTACAATAATGTCGTAGCCTTTCATCACACGTCCATCATTCCTCAGCCAATTTCTTTAGAGATCTTTATTGGGTTACCTCCCACCTGTGTAATCCCTCATACACAGACTGATTCCGCTGTTCAAAACATGGTCGACATCCGGGGAGGGGAGGGGGATTCTATTGTAAGCGCGTAGTGCAAAATCCTCTACTGGTTCTAAAATTCAAAAGGCTTTAATTCCTCCTCCAACAGATTAATATAGGCTTTGTTTTTCGCATATAGCCGGTTCCACAATAGGTCTAATTATCCTCTACTTTATCACTTTATGACATTCACCTGTCATATCTCTTATGAACAAAGTTTAGAACTTTTTGGTGTTAATTACTTCGTAGTGTATAAGTAACTACACAGTCATCTACTAGATGGGATTGAATACTTTCGTCGGATATAGCTATGTTCATCAAGTTAAACGCTGCATTTTTGAAGAGAAAACAAGGAAAGAGTATAAAGAGAAAGTAAGAATAGCTCTACAATGATGAAAAGCAAGAATATGTATTCCAGGAAATAACATGCAAACATGACTAGGCGTTGACGTTTGTGGAACAGGCCTTATAATTGGGGCTTGGCACGCTAGGTCGTAAGCTAGGCTGTGTTTAGTTATCCTGTGTATGAGGACCTATTGTTGAAATACGCACGAACGAGACAAACAGGTGTACGGTCACATTGGGCTCGACCGCTCTTCTTAGACTCAGAGCGTGCAAGTTAGTTTGATACTAGTTTTGCAGTTATTGCACAGAGACTGATCACCCATCATCTTCACTGTAGTTGTATCGTGACGTACACTACATATTTCTTAGCGCTTCTGGGCCCTCTTGCCCTCATTTTTTTCATCACGACGGATCAAGGCTAGCGTCTTCAGCACCGATTACCAGCACAGGTACCATGGTCACCACCATATTCAACATTAGTCAACAGAAAACAAATGAATCACGGTCACGCTTACCCTCACCTCACACCGACAACTCAGGACGTCAGTCACCACCGTTAAAGAAGACACACACGATCAGTTAATTAGGATCAAACACAGAGGAATGGGCATCAACAATCATGAGCAATTTCCGCAACTTCCTCCAAAACATTTTTTCTATTTGCCGAACTTCGACGAAAAATTCCGGAATCCAAAACTTCTCTTTGAATAGCTCAATCAGTATTTCAGTACAGACATAATCACTCGCATTTTACCGACAACAATTGCATGATTATCCAATCAATTGATCCAGACATTGCCACAAAAATACGCAACCGACACAGTTTTGAAACCTCCGGTAAATGAGCCAACTCAGCACGTCTAACTAACAAACCACTGAAACAGCCACCTCCTCCACGGAAATCACCAACCTTATCTGTAGTAATTCACGGTGTTAAACTTACACTCACCGACGAAGAAATAGAATCCGAACTGAGACATAAAGGACACTCGATCATCAAATGCCTTTGCATTAAAACAAAAACTGGAGGAGATACAAACGTGATACGTGTACTCACAAATAATCAGGAAACCATAGATGAACCATTGAATGATCATTTTATATATAACTTCATGGTATTGTTTGTAAGTTAACTCCCGTAGCGTAATGCTCGCTCCCACGTCAAATTGTAAGTCTCATTCCTAGGCACCTGTGGAAGGCAATGGCAGATCACCATTGGTTCATCTTGCCGAGGGACCTTCGGGTCGGAACCTACACCCATTACCATTAACTCCCATAGAGTATTCATCTGTTATAAATGTATCAGACATCTTTTACAACAAATTCAGTAAACGCAACATTTTGTTCGTAAGTAACATCTTTCTTTACAACATTGTTTCCATAGCTATACATAGTTGGCCATATAGTAATTTACCTCTCAATAAATCAAAACTCAAAAAGAAACTAACTCAGAACACAAGAATACACAACTTTAAAAAGATTGAAAAAGAAACTTCCCTGGTTGATTATTTCTCTTATGAACGAATTCGTCGAGGTATACCTATTGCAAATTAAACAAAATAGACACTGGACTTTAAAATATATTATCAATTGTATCTATCCTTATTTACAGTATTATCGACCCTGGATCTTTGCTATTTGGGAAGTAATTTTAACCAAAGTTACTTTAAGCACAGTAGAATTATGGTAAGATCCTTCAAATTTTTCTGCCTTCTGATTAGCTGATATATGAATGGGGAACAGAAGAGCTATGATCAAGAGGTAAGTGGTTTGCGAGAGGTGATGACAGGTTCTCCTTGAGTTGGGGGTACCTCAATTGGTGGTGATAGCAACGGATGCGGCATAGAATATATATGTATGTATGTACAAAAGGAGGAGTGGGGGGAAAAGATTGTAACTTGAGATCCTAAGTTTTGATATCCTTAGCTCTCAGAATGAATAACATCTCATTATTTTCAAATATGTGATGACAGTGGATGATGAAGTAAATGAGGTTTGGGAAGAAAATTACATTCTGGCTGACATATTATTTTAAACAACGGGTACTCAGGTTTATACTCTGTGATTGAAATCTCATTATTTTTGACGAAGGGATGACAGCGGATGAAAAATTAAAGAAGATTAAAACGGAAACTATTTTCTAGTTGACAAAGGTAAAGTTAAAACTCTGTGATTGACATCTCATTATTTTTGACGAAGGGATGACAGCAGATGGAGAATTTAAGAAGATTAGGAAGGAAACTAATTTCTGCTTGACGATGGTAGTCTTGTTAATAGTCTATGATTGACGTCTCATTATTTTTGACGAAGGGATGACAAAATTTTATAAGACGGAGTTCGGTTTTGTTGGTTTGAGTAATTGGCAACATTGAGTTGAACCGCTTTTGTTTTTAAAGGTAGTTAAGTAAATATTCTCTTAGCGATATGCTTCGAGATAGAACAAGCTATATGTATATTGACCGATGTATATATATATCCTTTTATATAAACTACTACTGCAGTTAATAAATGTTGCCTAAGAAAAGTAAGAATACCATCATTACATTTATTATTTGCATCATACATCAAAGTTCTATTAAAAAATACAACAAAGATAATGTTTTGTGATAGACACGTCTTTACTTTTCACGAATGAAGAATGAAACAAGATTATGGGAAGATACTTTTTGGTTTAAGAGATTATTAATTTGATGAGGCTTTGACATATTAAAAGAAGTCGTTTGATATTACTCTCCGACTTTGCTAGAAGTTTCGAAAGGGGAAATATGAATCTTCGGTCAGCACCTGTCTTCTCCATCTGAGGATAGAAGGTAATACTCGCTGCCTTCTAAAGAAAGATATCCGGATATGATGTCCGGTAGGACTCGATCTTGTTTGAAATTGCCCTTAGCACATGATTTTTATTCGCCACTGCTACCGCCCAATTTTTCTCAGCGATGTACGGATAAGGATAACCTGTATAACTGCGGGCAAAACTACCATCACAATCTTTATTATTATGATTAGATTATTATATGCATTCTTGTTCAAATAAAGTTAGATATAGAAAAGACATATGCGGGATGAGACTATCATCCATGTGCATACAAGCCTACAGCCCAGACTTTCGTTGTATTTTTAGTGCTATATTTCTTTCTTTCTTCCTTCTTCCTGGATGCAGTGTGCAGTTACAATAATTTTTATACATAGTACGCTTTGGATAGAATCTGAGTTCTTTCATAAGTATTTGATATATTCCTCTACATGCGCATCTCTTAATAATACTCATGACAAGTCGTATCGACATATTTCGTCCTAAGGCAATGTTCACATAGTCCACCAACAATATTTCTTGCTGAGTTCTCCACCGATGAGCAAGGAACTACACTTGAAGGTAGTAGTAATCTTTCCCAATACAAACCAAACTAAGTCGATATTCAAACATATTTGCTCTTTGACAGGAATCATATCATGCTACCTATACCGTTAACGAAAAATATATAGTGCTAGGCATTTTCTTTATTTGCTTCTTAAGCAAAGATATGTGCTTTAAAAAACCTGCCTCTGTAAATTATACAACTCTTCAGAGCATGCGTGCGTGACCAAAAGTCGAATAAATTTGGTTAAAGAAGGTATTTGATGTATAACTTCCTATATTGTATAAAATAACTCAGCCCTTTACTCTAAAGTATACAACCTAATAGACATGAGTGTATTGCAAGAGGTATGGGGTCACGTGGCGGTGGAGTCTGCCATAAAAGTTAAGCCCATTATGTATGTAAAATCAGTACCTGTGTGGTATGCAATGCAACACTGCAGCGGTATATCTACGGAGACATACCAAGTTTTGTATGAGGCAACCTTCATTTTATTCTATCATATATTTAATTTCGATGTTTTACTTTCAAAATCATATCCTTCTGTATCAAAATCATATCCTTCTGTATGAAAAAAAAAGAAAAGCAGCATGGTATGAATGTAATGAGAGATGGTTGATCTAGGCAGCGTTGGGTCTATTAAATAGCGTGGGTGTGCTATGCCTTTATTTTAAAATCATATGCTCTTTTCTGATATGCAATCCATCATCGTACTGTTTCCAATGTTAATGTCCTAGCTTTCTTCAAGGTGGTATCAAATATGCTATGGTGTTTATTCTGGATTCTGCTCAGTCGGGTCTTAGGGCTTATTATAAGGATGCAGTTCTTCATTCCTTAAGTAACATCTTAATTGTCAATATTCATTCTAACTTTTGAACAGCAGAAAGACAAAATACGAATGTAAAGTATGTTTTTTATCGGTACATGAAAAACAAGTAATAAAAAATTTAAATTTTCGAACTCTTGAAGAAAATTCCTGGTTAAGTATAACAATCTTTGTTATTCCATAGAATGAACGTCCAATTAATACAAAAGACGACTTTGGTTGAGACTTATTTGACAAGTACTAATCATATAGTGTGTTGGTTAGGATGAATTGAATCTCATTTACATGTATTAAGTATGTAAGTCTTCATTTGATTAATGATATTTAATCTACCAGTACTAGTAAGATGTCCCGTTAATGACACTTTAGTGCGTGTAATATCATGTATTCTTACATCCTTGCCAAATATTCCATCAATTGATGACGTTAAGAGAAAGTATTTTAAAGTTGAAATGAATGATGGAAGAATTCCTGGTGTCGTATTATTCAATTTTAATAGGCAACACAATCATCTCTTTTCCAAAACTTGTTTTGTATTTTCAGACAGTCTGGAGGTAGGGTTGACTACAACGTAGATATGAATATTTCATATAACTTAGTTTTCTATTAAAAGATTAGCTTTTCGGGGTACTTCTCGATTGCTTCAGTTGATGCCATTAATAATGACGTCTTATCTGAGCTGTTCAACTTGAAGAACAGGGAACCTATGGTTTTGGATAGACACCATTCAGAGGAACTTTCTACCATCTAGCTTTCAGTAAACCCTATACCTAAATCTTTATTCATGTTTTGTCCGTTTGCTTAATCTGCCATATGGCAAAACAATATAGTTAACTAAACCTATAGTTGACTAAACCTTTCTCAGCACTCAAACTCCATTCCTAAATTATTCTAGTAGTTGAATATATTACGTACTTTGCACTACCAAAATTAGAAAATAAATATAAAACCATGCTCTGGCCAGAAGAACGTGCCTCCAACTCAGCAATCTGATTTCAATTGATTCTCTCCACAGTCAAATCAGGCTAATGGGCATATGTTACCCTCCATTAAGTTAAGTACAACTTTAAATCAGCTACGGCTTTAAAAATCAGACAGGATTACAATTCTAGGAATCTGATTGTTCGTGAATCCACCTTTTTTACTATCCTTAAAACGATACGATAGCCTGGAATACAAAATTACCTTGTATCGTTTTTAAATGTTGATTTAGTATTATTCGTTCTGAAGTCAGTTTCTCTCTACAAGATTTACGTTTGAGGCACTAGCCTGCGTTACAAAGTAACTGTATAGAGTCCAAATGAACCATAACACGTATGAAAGTTTCAAATAATCGTGTATGTAATATTTCATATATTCTAATCTGAAGTAAATTTCTCTCTACCTGTTTTGTATTCAGGCGCTTGCCTGCGTTCTAGAGCAAGTTACGTATATAGTACAAAATAAGGTATGGAAAGGCTGTGAACACCACAAATTCTCAAATGGTTCTAATGTGAAGTCCCTTTCTGTAACGTTTTTACGTTCATGTATTACGCTATACTATAGCATCACACAGAAAATAAACCCACTTTGAAGTCAATTTATCGCTACAGGTCTGTGTAATAAAGTGATTGTATCCCTCTATATGGAAATGATGTGAACATTTTCGAGTTGCAAATGATTGCTAATTAAAGATAATTTTTCTCATCCGGTTTTGTTATTGACGCTATAGATCTAGTGTACGAGTAGATTAGTAGGAGCCTTCAAATATGAAACACTTTTCTTTAGGTGCTGCGCTAGCCTGAATCCTTAGAATAAACATAAATAAATAAAAGGAGTTATCATGTTTTACAATTATCGGAGGCTGGTAAGCGCCGCCCTGAAAGCAGTTTAATGTAATTGAAGGGTTTAAAGTGTACGCAAAAAGTGATAGGAGAATAAGAACGGAAAAATAAGGCAATCATCGGATCTATAGTACTACTCTTTCATTAACGCAGTACAGTAAGTTCTTTTTATAAAACCGCATAATGAGTAAGATTTTCGATGCGTTCCAAATACGCAAATTACACATTGTCTCACGTATTGACAACCTATCCTTTCAATTTTAGGAAGAAAGAAGGAAGGAATACATGCTGCTAACAAACAAACATTCCTAAGTTGGTATTTACAATAAAAACTTGTTGCAGAAGAAACTTTTATTGTACGATCACGAATATTAATTCGTAAGCTGAAGAAATGTAAGTTTCTTGAATATGAAATTTCATTTTGGTTTTCTAAAAGTGTTATGGTTCTCAATTTACACAGAAAACATAACTTTTTCGAAAACAGCAGGAAGATGCGAGTACTCGACGTAGTAATCAATAGATATTGTATCATTCATATTTTATTTAAGATGTTTTGGTTACAAAGCAGCGGTAATTAGGAATGTAACTATCATACGTGTTTGTTTCTTTCCCATTGCTAATCAATAATTGCTTGGCGACTGGTTTACCATCTTGTGTCCGAGTATGTGGATGCATGAGCTGCATCTTCGGGATCATCAGTTAATCTAGCATCAACATGTGTAAATCTTTGTTAGATCAGTGTATTAATAATCACAACGATGTATCGAATCCATATTCAAGATCTCCTGACAATAAACGGATCTAAGCTGAAAAGAAACCTACTGCCCTTAAAGTGATGAAATGTATATACGAGGTCACGACTAACCTGAACATAATAAAGTTGATCAATGGATCTTGTTTAATTATATTCTTTCCTTTCATATATGAAATGAAATCTCTTAAATCTTTTAAAAATCTAAATACAGCATAATAATGGCGCAGTAGTGAAGAAGATTTTTCAGTTTACTGTAGTTTATTGGAAGGAAAGTAAGATGATGTCTAATTCTACTTCGCAGCATTTTGATCCAGGCTCTATGGAAATTGATGTCTACATGGACCAATTCAAAATGCCTCTGCCAACCATACAACATCACATGAGAAACTCTTTTTGGCTTCTATCGGACACGAGCTTCTTGCAACTCTTAAAGGTCTCTTTGCTGCCGAAAAAGTACAAAAACACACTTTTAACAAAATAAAGGAGACACTGGAACAACACTTTATTAGCAAATGAAAAAGAATTGTCGAAAGGTATAAGTTTCATATGATGCGACAATAACCTCTCCAAAACGGCAGCTGAATTTTTGAGACAGCTTAGACGCTAAGCTATGCACTGTAATTCAGGCTCTACTTTAGATACTATGCTTCGTGATCAACTTGTCGGTATGTATTGAGAGAATATCCGAAGACGATTGATGGCTGATCCAAAATTTACTCTGAAAAGTGCACTTGAAATAATAAGTATCGATCACATTCAAGCGGAGACTAGTAGTCAAAAGAACACAGTGATAGAACAAGGTAATAAGAGTGTGTTAGAGATGCGGCGGGTTTCATAAGGATGTGGAAGCTTACTAGAACTGCTTTGTTTTAAGTTAATTTGTAAGAAATGTTTGAAGCTTGGCCACATAGCTCGTATATGCCAATCGAGGCGAACAACTCCTCCTCAACAAGAGTCGAAACCATCAAATGAAGTAAAAGAGGAACAAATATCTTTCGTAGAACCAATTCAAGCAGATGAAGTGAAAAATGATAATAATCCAGAACCTTATCGATCACAATGACATTATTGCTACACAGTTTGATGGATGAAAATAATCATGGAATATTTTCATTGCCACAGCCGTCAATTAAACTACTTATATCTGGTCATAAACAACTTGCTTTACTAAATACTGCACTTCTTAAAAACATCTTATCTATAAATAAGTTGTTGCAAATAGGTTGCATATCAGAACTGAAATGTCAGAAACATTCCTCACATCTCATGAACAATTCAAATGTAACATTGATTGGATCGGTAGTTATCAGTAAAGTTAGATAATAATGAACAAACTATTATTCTATGTGACCAATTTTCAAATACCTCACGTTAAGATAGGTCTTGAAGGTTTTATACCAAGATTTGCCTTTCAAAAAGAAATTGGTTAGCAGTGCTCATAATGTATCAGATCCAAAGAAATTTCAAACTGAAGTGAACGAATCCTTTTTTTTAAAGTGACACCTTGGTATAATCAGATTTCTTCTGTCATTAGTGAAAATAAATAAACATTGAAATCTATTTCGACTGGGATTCAGGATATATTTAAATATCTATGCGGATTACTATCATCAGTGACAAATTAATCTAGCCGAGAGAAATCATCATTGTTAAGTGAAAGAAAATAGAATCAATCAAATTTATAATCTGGAAGAACTCGAAATATCATCATCTGGTTCATCAGTGAAAGAATCTAAAATCGAAGAACATCAAAGTAAATAAGTTTTGAATCTAGAAAGCAGATAAAAGAAAACAAGAAGCGAGAAAACAAACTCAACATGGAATGGAAAATGGATATTTATAGATGGATAGAGGACAAAGGCTTTTCACATAAAATACTAAGTAAGAATTTCGACAAACAACTGTCTAAGTTGGAAGATTTTGTATCAAAAAGTTTGTTGAAACAAGCTATCAGTCTTTTGGAAAACTTATAAAATCTTAATTTGGTAAACGTTAACTAAGCCTAACCGTTCTTTTCGTAATATAAACAGTGAATCAATGTTATCATGAGTGCTTGGTGTAACCTAAACAAGTGAATCTGTACTAATTCGAGTTCTTAGTGTGTTTTATTTTAAGTGTCACCGAATCTTATGTGTGGTATCTATTTAAGGGATGTTACAGTTTAGTTAAGCTATGAATCATCACATGAGTAATTTTGGTTACGTTTTCTTAATCTTAAAAATTGAGTATAGAATGCTGCCATGAATTTGAATGTATTTAAACTAGTCCCTAGCATAGAGTGGGGATATATCCAAGTCTTCCAGGCATTTCAATGTATACAACCTAACCTAGTGAATCTTGTGTTACTTCAAGAAAATAAACTAGTGTTCTTTTAAGTTAATATCAGTGTTTTCAGATGTTTAAAAGCTTATCGGTTTCTGTCAAGTTAATTTTTTCTATCTTTTCAAATCATAAGATTGATAAGTAGATAAATTTTGTTTGCGGCAAAACGTTTAATCTAAAAGAACCTGAGCTACAATCATATCTTTTTAGCTAGAAGTTGAACTCTTTAGTTACAAATTGAGTGCTTTATCAATAGATGGAGTTACTGTGTTAATTTGAAAACAAGCGCTAATAAATGTCGCTACGAGTAGCTTATCAAAAACATTATTTTAACCTTTTAATCCTTTATTATTTTTATCATTATGGAAAGGAAGACTGTTTTTTCTCTCTGCAGTTCTTATTCAAAGGAAATCCAGATGTTTAAATAAGGACAAACTTTAGTTTCAATTACTTTTTCTTGTTTTCCTAATTATAATGTTGTATTCGCAGAGAACATTTTCTCGATAGTTTAAAGCATACTACTTTTTTCTGATTCTTTTCTCCAATACTAGGAACTTTTGTTCGCTCACCCAGGTCCTTTTTGAAACAGCGGTAAGTGCTGGATGTAGTAATCAATATTTATTGTATCATTCATTTTTTATTTCAAATGTTTTGGCTACATTGTTTTTAGCCTTAATACGCTATTATCTTGTTTAAGCAGCGGTAACTAGGAATGTAACTATCATTCGTATTTTGTTTCTTTTCCGTTGCTAATCAATAATTGCTTGACGACTAGTTTACCATCTTGTATTCGAGTATGTAGATGCATGAGCGGGCATTCTTGGGTTCTTCAGTTAATCTAGAATCAACATGTGTAAATCTTTGTTAGATCAGTGTATTAATAATCACATCAATGTATCGAATCCATATTCAAGATGTCGTGACAATAAACGGATCTAAGCTTAAAAGAATCTTACTATCCTTAAAGTGATGAAATGTGTATACGAGGTCACGACTAACTTGAACACAATAAAGTTGATCTATGGATCTTCCTTAGTTATATTCTTTCCTTTAAAAAAATTGAAAAATTCTCTAAATTTAAATCTTTTAATTTAAAAGTACAGCATTAGTGATATAAGTGAACCTGTGTATCAGACCTAGAATTTTCATAGGTTTGGACATGATGTAGCCAATGTGATTAATAAATGATAATTTAGTGTCAAACGCAACATCAAGAAAGAAAGTGACATCAAGTTCGTTTTTTCACGTTGAAGTGCTAATGGCAGAGGCTTGGAGAATTGGAAGGTTTGTTTCACACGAGGCCCCTTTAATAAATCCATGATGATGGGGGAAGATGGGGAAGTTTGCATCATCTGCTTTGTAAGTGGTACAAATTAAAATGTCATTCGCAACTTTATAACAAAAGTTTAGCTTACTTTGATAAATATTTTGATAACTGGTTTCCAGTTTCGGTTTTGTAATTTATACAAAGTAAAATGTCTTTCCTAACTTTGGAACATAAGAGTTAATCTTTCTTTGAAATAGTGTAATTTACAATTCCCGTTTACAAATTTTGCTACATAGGTTGTAAAGGACAAAAAGCCAGTCATAGTTTGTCACCATGAATTTTAAGTTAGCAATAATTGTTTCGTGTTTGGCACAGTTTATAAAACATAATATCAATCACATTTAGTAACAATATTTTTATGTTGCTCCAGAACCGTTTCTTGTTGTGTGGCTGACAGTTTACCAAATTTCATTCATCGTTTTGCAACATGAAAATTTTCCGGAGAATAAAAAATGTTATTGTAACTTAGAAAAACGGAAATATGGTTCATAACTTTATAACAAGAAAATGTTATAAACATTGATGATGCGAAACAATGAATAATCGTTTGCAACTTGAACAAAATAAAAATTCAATCCCAGCTTTTCAGCTGAACAAAGTCAGTCATTGTCACATTGTTAATCGCAACTTTCTAACAATGATTTTATGTTTGACAAAAACTGTTTTGTCTTTCATCATACTTAAAACAAAATGTACTTTGAAACAAAAAAGTTTATATTACTTTTGAAAGTTTTTGTTCATAATTTAAGTTTACAGTTTGTAGTTCCTCCGTTGCGCTAAACAAAATGTCGTTCGCAACTTTATAAGAAGGTAATCCGATTTTATTTATTGTATATTATTATTTATTGTATATTGTATTATTTACAATTTCGAGTTACAATGCAAGTTAACAAAGTAAAATAACATTCGCAGCTTTGTAACAAAAAGTTTATTCTACTTTAAAAACTGCAGAGTTAACAATTCAACTTTACATGTTATAATTGTTAAGTTGCACAAAATGAAATGTAATCCACAAATTTCTAACAATGATTTTCAACGTGTGCAAAAACTGTTTTATCTTGTGTCTGCAAACAAAATGTCACTCAAAATTTTGTAACAATGATTTTCCCTGCATCAAACATGCGAAATGAAAAATCTATTTTTTAAGTTGTACTAAAGCTTTATTGAATGCAAACAACAAGATTTGAAATCGAAAATTAGGTTATAAAAATTATAACAAAATATATTTTACCGATGCAATACAGAAAAAAGTACATAATACGTAAAGTTAAACCATGATTAACAAAACTTTAAAGTTTTTTATCAATAGAGCATGCATAATTTAAGTTGCTTTAAACAAAACGCCATTCACAATTTTATAACAACAAGACTTTTCTGATCATCAAAGATATGAAATAATATAAATGTGATTTTTAACTTTTACAGAGATTTCCTCGAAAGCAAACAGCAAAGTTTTATCTTTAAAATTTTAACTAGTAGAATACTAAGTATATCTAACTTTTGATGTCGCACCAATGCTATAAACGGTTGTATAATTTACAGAGGTAGGAAAATAATAAATAGCCTTGCAACAGACCACGATGTGTCTCTTGTAAAACAGCAAAGATATTATAATTTGGAGTTAGTTTAGTTTGCATTGGGAAGGCTGCTATCTACGACTAGTTTCTTGCTCGTCGATGAAGAACCCAGCAAGATGTATTTCTGACTGGACTATGTGAACATTGTTTTACGAATACCCCGCTAGAATCTTGTCATGAGTATTATTAAAGCATACGGGTGCTTTAATACACAAAATACTTATGAAAGAACGCAGAATTTACCCAAGCCTGACTTTATAAAATATTGTAACATACACTGAATCTAAGGAACAAATACACTTAATTTCTAGTAATGAAAGATGCTATACTAGCTACTAACTAACAATGTAACATCGCAAAATTTAAACCTACAGTGAAAAGTTTTATTGCAGAAGAATCTTATTATATTCTTTCTTGAATGTCATTTGATAAGGTATTGACAGAGCAATATTGTAACAAGTTTGGAAAATGAAATTCTTTTGAGCAATAAAATATGAATCAACTTTTAAAAATTGTGATTCCAAAGTTACAGAAAACCCATACTATGAAAACGCTTGCAAAAGTAAGAAGTTTAGTTGGCTTTAAAAGTCTCTACTTTACAATATTTGTTTTAAGTTGTACAAAATAAAGCGTCACTCAGAACTTTGTAATAGTGATTTCAAATTCTACAGATTTGTAAGTTTTACTGAAAGTGTTTTATGTTTAGTCACGGTTTGTACTAGTCTTCATAATAAAGGGACTGTATATACTATAGCATCACACAGAAAGTAACCCCCCTTTGAATTATATTTCTCGCTACAGGTTTCATGCACGGGTGCTATAAAGGTTGTATCCCTCTACATACAAAGGGTGTGGGAATATGTGTATGGTAAATGATTGTCAATTAAAGACCATTTTCCTCAACTGGTTTTGTTATGGGCACTAAAAATCTCGTATAGGATGTGGCGTTTCCGATCCGAGTTCGTGCACCAGGGACGACGAATCTATCGCAACACTATGGGTGGTGAGAAATTTCTTGTGGTGGGTCGCTGATTCGCGTCCTTACATGAAAATATTCCTTGCTGCGTGTTCACCATCGTTGGATTCAGCTTTTCCTTCCACTATGCTGTCGTGTATACTTACCTGAGTCCATGCTGTAAATGAAGTCTTGTTAATTAAACACAATAAGCCTGTACTGCTTAATAAGGTTTTGATAAACCGCAAAGAAATTATTTTTTATTCTCTATCTTTAAAAATTGATATCATTACACAATGAAGGTGATAATACAGACGTTATTTTCTATTATTGTGCTCGAAAGATGACTATTTAAAACGTTTGCTCCTTCCTAATAAATTCTTTAAAAATGTCTACTAGTATTTATCAATGGATATATGGCTATTATTTGCTCTAAACAATATAGCACATCGATAAACTCGGAGCTATTCTTTAAATTATAATTATACTTTAGCATGTATACAATATTTAATACTCCAATATTACAATTTTATTTTTTCTTGGGCCCACCCAAACAGAAACAGAACCTAAATGCTACAATTGTCAATAAATGCTAGCGAATGATCATTCGATCTGTATTAACGAACAACGCCAGTACTTTGTTTTATAGGTTAAAAAAATTATTACTTCTCACTCTTTTCAATTAAAGACGACGAAATTTAAAGATATTTCTCGCTTATTTCTACTTATAGGTTTATTATTTCTCAGCGTTTTCGGAAATGTAGCTTTATTATTTCTCACTCTTGTTCAATAGTTTATTATTTTTCACTCTATTTGTTCGTCGGTCTCCCTTTTTTCGCATTTTCTTTAAGGACAATAGACAACGATAGAGAATTTTCAAAAATACCTTAAATGCAATCATACAAAACTTCTATATGCCAACCTAATGAGGTTGTTAACTAAGTAGACGGAAAACTTATGTGATTCGTCCACGTAAGTTCACTTTCTGAACAAATTTATTGCAAATATTCCTCAAATGGAAGGAACTCGCTCAACATTTACTGTAGTAAATAATTATATAACACTTCCATCAAATATTTACAATGCACAGTCTATGTACAAATATGAATTTGGACAACTACGATTGCCATCCACTGGATTAACTTTCGTTATTAACTGTATTTCACCTTCAGTTCTAGCAACGATAATAACTAGTACGCTAGATGGCGCTATAAAATTATTTTTGTCAGCGAATATAGTTAAACGTAAGAATGTTTATGAGACTACATACATCTGAAAAATTGCAAAATCAACCAAACACTTCAAGCCCACTATAAATTCTACTACTACTAGCTTTACAATTGACTCCGGTAAAAATATGTATGTTTAATGCCTTTTCCTATACAAATTCACTATTGCGTACACGGATACGGCGCGCTCGAAAACAATGAACTTCAGTCAGTTCCAGTGATCTGTTTCCAAGAAAACGTGATGATTCTCTTCTCAAAATTGTCGTAGCAAACTCCTAAGATTATAAAATGAAATCGCTGAATGTAATTTCTGAAACTTGTACAACATGTAACTTTCAGTGCAAAACGTTCACGTTATAGTGTGCACAAAGTATAGTTCCGTCTTCAAGAATCATCACTTATGCCCAGCTTGGACCACTAGCTTGGAGTCAATATTATTGAAAAAATAATACTTATAGAGTTCTAGATTCCCATTTATACTTCCCAGCGTGGAAAAGACACTTACTTCTTTATGTAAATATTGTTCCTTGGAAGCTAAATGCTCATTATACTTCATAAAACACAAATCTTCCAGAGACCTGTACGAAGTATTATCTAAACAAAGTATCATCGTTCTAATAATCTTCATCATCAGCGTGGCGAGGTCCCATCACACATACAAGGCTGATGGATACAGGCAGACACTAAAAAGGGAAACACTGGTGAAGATGCCAAAAACATCAAGTGGCAGGATAGTTACTACCTGGTGCCCCGTCACAACGAGTAGATAAGGAGCAGCCTTCAAATCTGAAATCAGCTTTTCTATATGTGCTGCGCTAGCTGGATGCTTAGATTGAACATAATTAAATAAAAGAACTTATTCTGTTTCACAATTATCGGATCCCGGTAAGCCCAGACATCTAATTGAAGTCTTTAAAGGGTACACTAAGGTGACAAGAGAATAAGAACGGAGAAATAAGGCAAACCTCAGATCTGTAGTCTTCTTTCTTCCAGTTTTCCTTAACGCAGTACTGTAATTTATTTTTATAAAACCGTATAATGAATAAGATTTTCGATTCGCTTCAAATGCGCAAATTACATATCGCCGCACACGTTGACAACTCTATATATAAATCTGAAGTAAGTTTTTCTCTGTTCTTTGCCTTTTAGCTAGTAAACAAAAAGTGAACGAGACCTTGTCAATAAAGAATTCATATATTTTTTACATACGATTTTATATTTTGAAACCAAATTCAAGATTAATTTGTCTCTATCTAACTTAGATCAGGGTAAATTTTTACAAGAGATAAAATAGGCAATTAAAATATCTATCAGATGCAAGGGACCAAATTAAACACAAATGCCAGGTCTGTTTTTCTCATTCTGGTTTCGTTTAGTCGTTAAATACCGAGTGTATTTACTAAAACATAAAACGAAATTCTGCGTTGTAGACTTACTATTTTAAGCACACAGTTGATATCCTCATCCGGTATAAGTCTTCTCTATGTCTGACCTTATTGGAATATGAGAGCATACATTATTTCCCTTTTGTTCAATAATAATAAAAATAATAAAGATTGTGATGGGAGTTTTGCCAGCAGTTACATCCTTATCCGTCAAGTCCTGGGCAAAATGAGCGGGTGGTAGTGGTGAATAAAATCATGTTTGGGGGTCAATTTCACACAAGATCGGGTCCCGCCGGGTAGCGTATCTGGGACCCTTTATTTAGAACGCAGCAAGTATTACCTTATATCCTGAGATGGCAAATACAGGTCCTGATCAAAAATCCGTACTTCTCTTTTCCAAGTGTCTAGAAAAATCGGAGAATAATATCAAACGACTTATTTTAACATGTCAAAGCCTCGTCAAATTAATAATCTCTTAAACGAAAAAGTACTTCCCCATAATCTCGTTCCATTCTTCAACCTTTCGTGAAAAGTAAAGACATGTCTATCACAAAGTATTATCTTGTCATCCCTTCGTAAAAAATAATGAGATGTTAATCACAGAGCATTAACTTGTCTACTTTTGCTGGCCAGAATTTAATTTTCTCTTAATCTTCTTTAATTCGTCATCCGCTTCCATCCCCTCGTCAAACATAATGAGTTATTAATCACAGAGTATTAGCTTGAATACATTCGTCAAGCAGAAATTAATTTTCTTCCCAATCTTCTTTAAATCTTTATCCACTATCACCCCTTCGTCAAAAATAAGAAGTGAATCACAGAGTATCAACTTGTCTACCTTCCTCAACCAGAACATTTTTTCTTCCTAATATTTTTTCATTCTTCATCCTCGGTCATCCCTTACTTAAAAATAATGAGATGTCAATCGCAGAGTGTTATCTTGTTTACCCATAGTTTAAAATAACAACATGTCAACCTAACTGTAAGCATTTTCCTAATCTTCTTTCATTCTCCATCCGCTGTCATCCCTTAGTTAAAAATAATGAGAAGTCAATCATAGAGTATTAACTTGTCAGGCCCATTTCAAACTAAGGATCTCAAATCACAGTTTCTCTTGACCCACCCTTCGCTTTCATACATACAGCTTCTATCTCTCATTTTTACTATCATCACCATTTGAGGTACCCCCAACCATAGGAGCACCTGTCACTACCCCTCCCATACCTCCGACGCCAGAACCACCATCCTCCTATTTCTCCCACTCCCTTCAAATGGCAGCCAATCAGAAGGCAGGAAAAATTCGAAAGATCTTACCCTAATTCTACTAAGCACTTCAAATAATGTAGCATCAGTTATGTATGTATGTATCATTCTTAAAGATGAATAAAAAGCACGGCATATTGTGAAAATACTCCTCCTTCCTCCCCCCCCATTCTTAAAATTATCAGTTGCATTCTTGCTAATTTGAAAGGTTTAAAATAATCTACGAAGCACATAAATAAATTAATAACACACGCAGAGACTCGGATGAATCTCATGAATAGAAATTGAATAATAGATTAACAATGCTCTCGACACCTAGTTTGATCTATTACTATTACTGGCCTTACTGCATGATTTTTAGATATATGTAGATATCTAAAGTGATAAATAAATTGATTGATAATACTAAACTACTATTAGCAGTCCTTGCTATGAGTTTTTGTTAGAAACAAATATTGTTTTCCAAGAGTATTACTCCTCGAGATAATCAATATATCCATATTGTATTAACTATTTCAATTGTAAAAATGTTTAGCAATTCTATATTTTAATTTGCCATTATTAAAACTCCTTTTTTTGTAATTAGTTTATTCCCGTGTTTAGTAGGGATACCAGAATGCAACAGTCAGGATTATATAAACTATTTCGTAGTTTGCTTACGAGGTGGAATAACATGTAGTCCAGTTAATTTACCGAATAACCTAAAACAAATTGCAACAAATATGCCTTTTGCGGTTTCTGGCTCTATGAACTGTCCTCAATAAGGTATCAAAAGTCTATCAAAATCTTAATGGTCGAAGTCCGCCATTTTGGGGCTCCATCTCGGATATTGGCCATGAAAGACTCTGCTATAGAAATGTAACTTTAACTCGATTTCCACAAGCCAAATTTGCATACGCTTGGTGTCAAAATAAAGGACAAATGGTGTAGCTGATAGACAGTATTTAAAAATAAAAAGAAGTCAAAGGAACAAGGTGAATAAAGATGTGCTAATTATTTATTTCCTGCTTTAACTGATATACAGAAAGATCCAGACGTGTTGGTAGAATACATATGAGATACGTGAAACCAACCATAGTTTTCAAGTAGTTCATTATAGGTTATTTTTATATCTTATGCTGTGGTATGGATTTTATGCATGGAGTTACATTTTTTTATTATCTGGCAACTATGCGCATTTTGATTAGGAGATATTCTGATGCGCGCTTGTTTTAAAATATACTGTACTTCCTATGTTGTCACTATTAAGTGTCAAGACTTTTATTGTCGCGGATTACAGAATTTAGTTTTTTGAATACAAATGCTTAATTAATCTAATGTGACGAAATGGTTGAAGAAATGAGGCTGAATGCAGAGACTGGTAATGCAGATGAGTATTTATTTTAAATATATGCATGCTATGAAATATTTTACTTTCGTATTGTACAGAATTGCGTTAATAGTATTCGACGTTGTGAACCTAATCTCTCGATCGGTTGTTAATTTGATGCTACTAGGAGTAGCCAATAATAAATGTATGCAAGGATTTATTATTCAATACAGGAAGCTAGTTGGTAAAGGAAAGTTACGAATATTCTTTAGCCCATACGTAAGTTATTCAGATTAAGTTACATTGTGTAGATTTGCTGCTATTCATTATTATAACTACACAACAAATTACAGCAGATATGGGACAGTCAGCGGCAGCGTTGAGTCCCTCTGCGCATCAAGGTTTTGAAAAATTTGATGTAGATACTATGAACATTACGGTTTATTTGAAACAATTCGAATATTTTTGCGAGATGTGGAACATACCAGAAGAATAAAGTTATATTCATTCCTTCTATAGGCCATGAATTATAGTCTTTTGAGGGATTTGTTTGCCCCGGAGTTAGTTAAAGAACAACCTTTTGAAACAATCACTACTGTGTTGTAAGAACATTATGAAGCTAAAACTAATGTGATAGTAGAAAGGTTTCGGTTCCATTCAATGAGACAGAGTTTCAGCCATCAAAGGATTTCATTATGCAATTAAAAACAGGCTGTTAAATGTAAGTTTGGGGTTAGAACTGATGATATGATAAAGGATCAAATTGTCATTGGTATTATTGATGAGAACATTAGAAACAGGTCGTTATCAAATGCGAAGCTAACTTTGCAGAAAGCCACTGATACTCTTCGAATCGAAAAGCAAATTGAGCGAGATGCTAGTGATGTCCTGCGTGGCGTGGTTGGTGTATGGTTACGTGTTTAGCTGAATTCCATCAACCACTACAACCAGGTTCTAGTAAGCTGAAATAAGATAAGGGGCTTCTTTGCGTAACTCAGAGTTCAAGCATGTGCTATTTGGAAGGTAGTACAAATTATAATAGTCAATGAAACATAAGGAAGATTTCTGTGTATGAACTTTACTTACATCTAAACAAGAAAAGAAGTAAATTGGGCACGAACTCAAGTAGTGAATAATATTTAATTCACTGAATTTACACCACAATAACTTAGACTACAAATCCCATAATTTAGAAAGCAAACAAATGATCTCCAACTTACCAAAACCAGTTACAGAGAAGATAGAACAAGTTGAGTAGTAGGTGATGTCATAGTTCGTGCAGAGCTGAACTTGGTCGGAATTCAATGTTGATGTTCGATGGCTGTAGAGACTAAGTACAAACATGGCACAGGCTGGTGTTGAGTATAACAGAGACGACGCTGGAGATGGTCGTCGTAACAGCACCCAACGAATGAATTAACAACGACTGACTCATATATCGAGTCTACCCACAACACATCGCGTGGTAGGTTTATATACTAAGTCTATAATCTCAGTCCTTGATCTTATCTAATCACTGATCACTTTGTCCACGCCTCTCAAGACGAGCCAAACACTTCTTGTCCAATCACAGCCTAGTGAACTTTGTACTTGATGATCTTTCTCTCAATTCGTACCCCTTGTTCAGCGATACCTGATATGGTGAAACCAGGTATGCACTTCGTACTCGATGGCACTTTGCTCTGATGTTTTAGCACAATATGATCTGCCTATTCAGTTGTACTTTGTATTACTTTATTCATTGCAACGTGACTTGAATCTTGTAGATGTTAAGATTGTCCTTTGGACTCACGTGTAGATTGAACTTAGTACTCAATGAAATATGATCCTGTCTAGGCAGATACAATCACAATATTGTTTCTGAACGAAATGAAATTGAGTTTGGTTGGAAGACCATGCTTGCTGTTAAGATAGAAATTAATAAAGCTACGTTTTACCTTTCCTTGGTTCGTACCTTACCTAAACAAAAATACATTTATTTTACAACATACATGAGCTCTACATTTATTTTTCATTCCAAATACATTTCTCCTCCGGACTGTTTACAAATATAATCTACATCAAAATTCAAAAGAAAACCGATATTCTACTCGCAAAGAAGGCTCACCATCTAAAAGAACTTGCTATCGCTGTGGTTACCCATGATAATTTCAAAGAGTGTCCCGCTAGGAATATGAAGTAGATATTCGGTCCAATTTTGGAGAAGAAACTCCAGCTCCAACTACAAGAGAATTTTCGAAGTATATAGGGTAAAACGGAGTCCAAAGAGATGGAAAGCGATACGAATCCCGAAGGAGTACTTGGAATAGGGGCAACCGACGAGATGGTACCTACCTGGAGAAGCAGTAGAATAAAAGAAAGAAAAAAAGAGCAACAACAATGGAACAGACGGTGTAAGGAGAGCAAACACAGGGAGGAAGGGAAGAAATTAGTAGCATTTCTTTGTTGCAGCAGGGGTGAGAAATGATCGATGACCAATAACGAAACTTCAAAAAAAGTTAAGGTGACCAAAAGCAGGACTTGGATAAGAAATTCAGTGACCAAAAGCAGGACTTCAGTAATCTAGAGAAGAAACACTGTGACCTAAGAGCGAACCAGGACGAGAAATTTAATGGGTTGAAAAAAAACAAACTAAGCGATCAGGACCAGCGGCTAAATGAATTTGAATCCAATATCAGTGCTAGACTGGAGGAATATAGAGAAATATAAAACTGGTTACAATAAATTGAAACTACAGACAAGCAAGCTCAAGATTCGATTAGTCACTCTCACTCATATTGACCATGCCGATAGTAGGCTCGTTACGCTACAAAGCGAGAATGAGGTCCAAACTAATGTGAGGAAATATACTGAGCGTATAGAAGAAAATTCAAATAATCGAAAGGGAATTAGAAACGTGTGTGAAGGAGAAGCACATCCAATATGTAGATAAAGCCATTAGTGAGAAAATTACAAAAAGGATAGAGCGAATTGAAGAAAGAGTTAGTAAACTACAGCCCGAAATCAAACATGACTTAAGGCAATACTGCAGAGAGGCGATAGCTCGGGAAGTGACTAAACCATCAATTTAAGTAGAAGATGACCACAAGACCTACCTGAAGGCTTAGAACGTTCGAGATGGATCAGAAGAAAGTTAAGGTGACCAAAAGCAGGATTTGGATAAGAAATTCAGTGATCAAAAGCAGGACTTCAGTAATCTAGAGTAGAAACACTGTGACCTAAGAGCAAACCAGGACGAGAAGTTTAATGGGTTGAAAAAGAAACTAAGCGATCAGGACCACCGGCTGAATGAATTTGAATCCAATATCAATGCTAGACTGGAGGAATGTAGAGAGGAGTATAAAACTGGTTACAATGAATTGAAACTACAGACAAGCAAGCGAGAGGGTAGATTTTGTGTAAAGACTGATAAACACAATAAAGAGAAGTAAATCGTGTAATGAAATAAGAATTAAAGACTTCAATCACATTACAAGATGGAAAAGTAATGTCCTTGAAGCCAGCCCGGCCAAGGGTTTTGAAGAATTAGTACATTTCCTGAGAACAACTGGTGCAGGAGAAGATGATTACCATTACATTTTGAATTGAGCCATGGCAGGGAGTGCAGAAGGCCGGTATCATTTAGTCAAAAGCCATCCATATACACAGCTACAGCAATTTCTGTTATCATTTCATGAGAAAGTACGCCAGTAAAGAAAGTATAGAAAGCCGTAAGAAAGTGGTGAAATCACAACACATTGATTGGCTAAATGTGAAGAGTTACGAGCAGGAAACGTCCCACTTCATTACCAATCTGACCCGCATATATTCAGAGATAACAGATGAAGAACTGTTCTCAGAGGCATCCAGCAAACTCCCTCGTGTCCAGAAGAGACTACTGGCATGTACCGGCTACCATACCACCGAAGGTTTTCTAGAGTTTCTGGGAAAACAGGACAGCATCTCAACTAATGGAGGTAAGTATACAAATGGTGGGAAGAAGCCAACCGGGACCAACAATAGTAGAAACGACAGGGCAACTGTAGAGATGGAAGAAGACCCAATGACTTTGGAAATAGATGGATAAACAATCGTAATAACTATGGATATCCCAGACAGGGAGAGAATAATGGTCCCCCGAGAAGGTAATATTCAGACGAGCAAATAAATGTATGTGTCTTGCAACAGAGAGAAGAAGCCATTCCATTTCAAAACAACAAGAGGGAAATTAACTCTAGGAACTGGAGGACTGAAGCGAGTGGCGAAGACATACCTATTCAACTTAAGGTAGTTCAGGATGCAACGACGGTGAGACGCACACGGACGGAGGAAGAGGATGATCAAAATGAGCATGCCATACTCTCCACAATGGAATATGTTTATGTTATTGATCCAGAGGAAAAATTACCAAGGATACACGTTGAAGTAGGAGACGTTCCAGCCACCGCATTGATAGATACACTACTTTCTCTTCGATGAGTTGAACATTCTTTGAAAGAATTAAGGGGAAATATCCATTAGCCAACATGGATATAATTGCTACAGAGAAGACTGGATTGAAAACCATTACCGATAAACGGAAGAGTTACTGCCCAGATCCAAATCACAAAGGATTGCAGGATGCCATAATACTTACTGATCGTTGAGCCCATTTGACCTCGTATCTGGGAGGAAACCTTTTGAATAAATTCGATTACATCAAAATTAATTAGAAGAAACCAGAGATAGTAGTCAACACAACTGAGGGAGAGGCCCAGTGCAGGTTAGTGCCTAACGCTAACCTTACCAGGAGGTATACCATGACATATGGCTATACTGGGGCTTGCCAAAGGTGAGTGTTTTGAAAATAGGATAGATCACTAAGGCAACGGCGACTTGACCTATAAGGAAGAAGGAACGAAATGAAATTATTATTATTATTATTATCTATAATCATGTAGAAGATAAAAACAGTAATTATATCATCCAGCAGGAATAGTGATCGTATTCTCTCTAAATAGATATCATTAGGAGAAGAAGTTAAGTTGATATAATAGAAATAGCAGTTGTGTTTCTACAAGTTCAACTAAAAGGGAAATAGTTAAAGCAGTATTATCAGCAGCAGCAGCAGCAGCATTTATTGTAAACAACCTAGAATACAAGTTGCACACCACCTCTAAATAGATGTCAAGGGAGGAACTTCAATTAAGTCTATGGTTACGGTTTCCTCTACCAAGCCAAAGGTGGTCTTATAAATTATGGTCACTTCGTTGAGCCAATGACGGCATGACCATAATATGGCATTACCAGAATCAGCGAGCAGCAGCAGCAAGTTGTTCCATCTGGAGTCGCAGTTAACTCCAGCAACAAATCGTTCCATCTGGAGTTGCAATTAACTCCAGCAGTAAGTCGTTCCATCTGGAGTCCCAATCAACTCCAGCAGCAAGGGACAGCAGAAAATCAATATTCTCAGAGGACATATTTAGTATCCCTATAAAACCACCAAGGTACTGTGAGTGAATTCCCTTAGTGCAAGTGATAGGGAAATATATTTTATAAAGTGAATATTTATCAGTGAATATTATTCTTCATGAAGTGATATAGTGATTTCTTCCAGAAGAATTACACCATTACAAGTGTACATTAGTACAACAACCATTCCTCAGAAGAAGTGAAATTTTAAAGAACTGAACTATTATTGAATACGAAAGTGAAATTGAATATCATACCAAATACTCTTTGATGGATTGAAAGTAAAAAAGAAAGTTCAAAAACTCTTCAGAGTTTTTAAGTTTCTTTCTCAAGGAGGGGCATACATGTAACGTCACCTCGCGTCCTGCGAAATGTTAATCTTCTAGTACGAGACATATATAGGACCGCTCTAACTGTTTATATAAAATTACTTTCTGGAATTTATAACATTTAATGTACTTATAAAATTATCAGATGAAGCTTATGACAAATACAAATCTTTAAGATATCTAAATTTGTTTACTAAATATTATTTTGTATAAATACTTTTGAACCATATTAACCAAAGACATTCTGCATAATAAGAAGTACACACCAAAGACTTTTAAAATATTTAATAAATACTTTACCGAAATATTCAAAACCTCTTTAGAAGTGAGTCTAGTTTATTTGTAATGTCTATGTCTTGTACCTATATAACAGCGCAAGTTCGTCTGGAACTTCAGTCCAAGAGTGGAAAAATCTCCTAATAAAATGTACTAAAGAGAACCTTTTGTTGTTTGCTTTATTTCTGTTTCTTGTTTTCCCCTTTGTCTACACTGCCCTTTTACATATATACATCCCTCTGCCTCCTTTGTCAGGAGGCGGACCACATATAGACCTACATCCTGGTTGGTCAGTCCATACTAATCTATCTTGTCTTACAGGTTTAAACCCAAATCCTACGCCCATAACGGGAGTGTAAGAAAACGTATAAGTGCCTCACTAGTGATAATATCTATTCTCATATAGAATCCATATATGGGGTACTCGGGATAGGACGTATCAACCTTTTTCTTTATCTATTACGACCTTCATTGGAACTATCCGAGTTCATTACAGTTCAGATGGATAAGTTACAGTGGCAAGCATGCCCATTCCATGAAATGTTTCATGTGCATCAAGAGTTCATAATCGACAGATTGTCCACATAACACACACAAATCATCCGAACCCGCCAACACAATTGAGACGATGTCTTTCAGGATGATAATTGCAAGCCATGAAGCTCAAACAGTAAGTGAAAACAAGTCACAACAATGTACCACTTATAAGCTGCACATTTTCGGCTAATATCTACAAATTCACACAAAAAGGGAATTTTAAGTGTTATTTTGCATCCAATTGCTTAAAAGATCATTAAAAAGAACATATCATTCTTTATATACAGGGTGAGTCATATGTTCGTAGCGTTGGGTGGCCCCGCCCACTCGATGTCGGAAAACCATGTGCAACATGTAGAACAGGTGAAGGTGGTGGTGGCAGAAAGCGTGTCACGTCTGTCTGATTACAGCGCTAAAGGTGTATGGGAGGAACTATGCGTTGAATACACAGTTGGCAGGACAATGGCTGAGGAGAAACTTGTGTGTCGTTTGCTTCTACTGGAAAAAGGGATTGAATGCAGCAGCAGCAGCCAAGGAAATTTGTGCCGTAGAAGGTGAAGGTGCTGTCCACCCGTCCACAGCTAGAAAGTGGTTTCAACGTTTTCGGTCTGGTGACACCAGTCTCGATGACAAGTCCAAGAGTGGACTCCCTGTGTCGACGGATATCGATGCCATCCTGAACGCTGTTGAAGGAAACCCAGGAACCAGTACCCGTCAGCTGGCAGATGAGGTCCTGACATCACAAACCAGTGTCGTTCGTCATCTGCATCAACTTGGGTTTCGTTCCAGGAAAGCGAGAATGGTTTCCCATGATTTGACTCTCACTCAAGCTCAACAACGTGTGACCCTGTGTGAAGAATTGCTTCGAAACCCAACTGACGACAGGTTTTGGCGGCGGATCATCACGAATGATGAAAAGCTGATCTTTCTTCGTTATCCTGACACCGGGAAACAATGGCATCGATCAGGTACCGAGACGCAGCCAGTGGTTCAAAGAGGGCGGTTTGAAGGGAAGACAATTCTGTGTTTGTGGTGGAATTTCGAAGGTCCGGTGCACTGGGAGCTCGTTCCACATGGTCGTTCCGTAGATGGAAGATTGTATGCTGAACAGCTGCAACGGGTATGCGACATTGTGCGTCGTCGTTATCCAGCACTGGTGAACCAAAAGCGACTGCTCCTCCAATTTGACAACGCTCCATGCCACAGGTCAAGAAGAGTCCGCCAGCACATTGTGGACCTGGATGGCGTGGACATTTTACCACCACCCCTACAGTCCCAACCTTCCGCCATCTGATATTCATCTGTTTCGTTTCATGGCACACTTTCTGCGAAGCAGACAATTCCATTCCGTGGATGATGTGACAACTGGCATTACTGAGTTCTTTGCTTCAAAGCCTGCAGCCTGGTATCGTCAGGGGCTTGTGTTACTGGTGGAACGTTGGAGAAGGACCATACAGTGTGATAGGATGTACTTCGCCGAATAGGCTTCTGTGGTACAGGGGGAGACGGGTGCTGCACATTATCCATGAAAACGCTACGAACATATGACTCACCCTCGTATTTATATTGCTAATCATACATTACAAGAAATGAGACACAATAGGTAGAAGGCTATATAAAGTGTAACAGCAGGTTTAAGATAGTTCAGTTCCTGCAAAGCATATACATTTCTTGAAGCCATTGCTATACATAATTGTTTTCTATGAAATACCGTTGATTTAATAATAACTTTATGATAATCGGGCTTGTAGAAGCTGAGTTATTTATATTTATTTCCTCATGGCCAATATCCAAGGTAGCGGACCAAAATGATAGACATTGGTCTTCACATTTTGGTAGACTTCTGATATGTTATTCGGTATACTTCATAGACGTAAAAACCGCAAAGAAGTTTTCTTGCAGTTTCTTCTAGGTTAATCCCACTTTTACGCTAAATTGGTTGGACTAATGGATTATCTTACGTCGAGGAACATACATGTGAATAGAAGTAACCTATGGGAAATGTTGCGGTTGATACTATGCATGAAATGTAATCTACTGTTTAACATACATATGATGTTGAATTGTTGATGTTCCTTGTTAAGAAAAATATCTATTGGTAAGAGTTTAATATGCATTACGACGTTAGATTCTATTACATACGCCTAGAGTCAGATCTAATCTAATCTTTACGATATAATTACAAGCACCGGATCTACAAAAATATTACCCCGGAGTAGTCATTTTTCCTGCACCTTCCGGCGCCTTAAACAATCAAATACAGTAGAACCTCGTTAAGTCGGATCTATTGGGACCGAGGCCAGCTCAACGGGGTTGTACTGTACGACGAAATGGTGCCCCCGAAATACTCCCAACGGGCTGCGCCTCAGGCTAACTGCCCATTTCGTCCACCTTCCTAAAGGCTGTACAAGTGCATAACTATCCACCAGGAGCTCATTAAATTGACTATTGGATAGTTGATAATGTTGTAATATTCCGGGTGTCTTCTGACCACGTGGATATAACGTAAACAAGCAATCATGTTTATCGGAGAAACATGTGTATAAGTAATGTAAACAAGTTGTAACACACAAACTAGAGCAGACGACAGTCAGCTCTACAAGTAAACATCAGATGGAGCTAAAGTCGCCATAGGTGGAGAACGAAGACACCCCCCCTCCAAAATCACCTATGAAATTCACCAACGCATGGCAGGAGGTATCACTCGTTCTCGGGTGGTCAGCTCCTCTCCTTCCTCCGTTCTCAGTTGGCGACGCATCTAGAACACTCCGTGGTACTCAGTTGGCTATGTAACTGGTACCTTCCTGCACACTCAGTTGGCAATATAACCGGTGTGTACTCTCACCTTAATCAAAACCTCTGTCCGTACTCAGTTGGCTACGTAACTGGTACAACTCCCGGCACCCAGGTTGGCTACGCAACCGGTGCTATCCTTCATACCGGATCCTATACCGATCACCCAAGAAGAAGAAGACGACTGCAGAAGCTATCCTTCTAAAGTCACTATAATTAATTTCCTACGGGACGGTAATTTTGTTGACGTTACTATCATTTATAAACAAATGGTTGAGGACTAAAATCCACTCACGTGTATTAATTGTCTCTACCGTACAGAAATATAAGGAACATTATGTGGTGGTAGGCGTTGACTCCACATTTAAACGAGTGGAAGAAAGAATGAGCCTAAAAAGTGCACAAAGAAAACCCAAAATACCAGTATTATTTTAATCGTGTCAAGTAACTATTTTTTCTTCATAAATCACTGTTTGATATTTACATAGTTAATAATTGCTAGGTAAAAATTGCTAGGTTAGGGAATAAGATTTAAAAAGACACTAAACAAGTTAATCAAAAGCATGTTCTTTCTTAATGGATAAATGCCAGTAAATACGAGGTCTGGTGGTAGAACTACAAACTTTGATAAAGGAAAAGACAATAGCGAAAACGGTGACAAAATGGCTACTCCATGAAAACCATCATTTAATCTTCCCCACTTGACGAAATTTTCTGGGCATATTAATGAAGACTCAGACAGGTTTTTTATGCTATTTGAGCATCTAACCTCCCTGCAACAATGGGACGAAGGAAAACGAAAAGAACTATTGGCTATGTATCTTCAAGATACGGCAATGGACCTAGTATTTCAACTAAAATCTCAAAACCTATTAGGAGAAACAACATACACGAATCTGAAGGATATACTTACCAGCGTGTGTAGGCCGAAGATCCCATTATACAAAGCTGAAATGGAGATCAATGCGATGCACAAACAACAGGGCGAACCTATCGATTCATATTTCTTAAGAAAATTAAGAGCGATCAGACATAACATCCCAGAGGCCACAGAGGAACAAAGGTCCATTATTTGTCATTAGGTTTAACTAAAGAATATTGTTTTGGAAAATTATACATCTGTTAGAGACCTTCAAAACCGTTTACATGCACTAGAAGAATCAACTGATTTGTTAAGAAAGGGAATTCAGGGAAAAGTCACAAGCCTTGTTAGCGATGGTGGACCAAGCCCAGCAGATACAGTCTACAAGGCCCCAAATTACAAACCGATCGGGTTACGGAATGTTATTTCGAATTAGGAAGTATGGCATGCATATGCTTTGCGTACTTCCCCTAAGTTTGTATTTGTTTACATGTCTAAACTCTCTCTGTGTCTCTGTCTGTCTGTCTCTCTCTCTCTCTCTCTCTCTCAATTGAAAATTGAACTTTCACAACTAAGCATCGTATTTAACGCTAGAAGTAGATAGAGCCCCTTAATCATTAAAAAAGAAGTAAAGATTATTTTCAAATGTAAAATTTATTATGAGCGATTTGAATAATCTCTCGGTAGTATGAAGCAGGAGCTTCACCACCATTAAAGTAAATATTACACAGAATTCAATTTTGGGACTGTAATTCTATTTTACAAAGGTGATAGATAATCGTTTTTCAAAATCAGGTGACCTTCTAGTCCATTGAATCTTCCCTACCATTCGACTGAATGAAAACCTGTTTTTTATGCTTAGCTATAAAGAGATAGGTCGTGTGAGTTCCATTTTATTGGAGAAAGAAATCCTCCTTGGAATAATTCTATCAATTTTCATGATTTTCGGTACGTATATCGATATATAAAATTTGAGAAAATGAAAAATTAAATAATATTGTTTCATATTTTACAAACAAGTAATCTTTTTCTATTGTAACTTGCTGGCAATGTCGTAGATTTCGTTATTGTTTCGATAATTTTATTCTGATTATAACAAGAGCCTGCTACTCTGTTCCAATACACCCTGAAGTGCATTGTACTACAATGGCGACGCCCAAAGAGATATAGGGTGGGGAAGAGAGACCACGAGGGGTTCTTCACAAAGGTAAGCATGAATGCAGGTGCCTTCCTTGCAGGAAGGACTGCGTGCTCCATAAATCAAGCAACTCGTATACTTGTAGTAAACCCCCAAGATAAAAATCCTGACCTACACTAAGATACTTATAGTTGGGATCAGCTTTTCTTCTGCAGGACATACGAAAAAGAAAAAGAAAGCAATCTACAAGCGTGAAATTATGTGATCAAGGCAGATGTTTGTAATCTTTATCACGCAACGATGAGAAAGACAAGAAAGGTAGAAATAATAACGTTATTTTCTCAGAATTTTACTCCCTGCAGCATCGTATCTTCTCTAATTATAATAATTCGCAATAGTTCCGGGCTCTCGTTGCATTCCTCTTTTCTTTCTCTCCTATTTCCATTCTTCTTCTCTTCTTTCGCTCCCTCTCCTTTGCATTTCTTTTCTAAATAGTGTTTCGAATCAGTATCGAAATGATTAACCCAGTTAATTATGTTTTGACCTCTGTTGCTCCGAACTATTTCATATAATGATGTTTCTAGATTTACAAGCAGAGGCTGATATATTTTTTCGGATTTTCACCAGATAAGTCTACATTAAAAGGAAGTTTCGTTGAGTGGGCCTAATATTCGAGATATTCACTCTTCAAGTTAGTATATTTTTATATATTGGGTGAACTCAAAGTTTACACATAATATTATATTTATTAAGATTGATCATTGACAGAAACAGATATTCACAGACTTCACATCCATGACAAAACTTGGTAAACTTGATTTTTATATGGGCCAGTCTAGTAATTGTGGACTTCGGCCCGTCACGATTCGCCTTTAGCTGTTAAAATCCACACCCATGCCCCTGCCGGGACTCGAACCCGGGACCTTCGAGCCGATGGCCTACCGCCGCAGACCGCTCGGCCACCCGGCCGGCATCACACCCATGACTGCAGCGTAACGTCGCTCGCATTCTGCGAGATGGACGCGTTTTAGTACGTTGCAGATCTGATCTCCCTTTGGTTTATAAAGACTAAAATTTTTGGATGTTAATAATATCTTTTGTACCCATAAATCTTCATGATGAAACTTTCGCTATATGCAAATGTTTGGAATATCTGTCTATTTAATTCATATATGTTGGTCTAAATTATTGTTACTAAATATCAAGAAATAATAAATAAAATACTTTAAAACAATCTACAAAATCTCTTTGGAAAACCGTATAATTTATATGTAATGTCTATGTTTATGAAATGTATAAATATACGATTTGCTTGTAATTGAGTATTTTTTAGGTTTTGGCCCATGCAACATCTCTAATGGAAAAGGTAATAAAGTTAATCATGTGAAGTTTTATATGTTCTTTATACCTTCTCATCATGCATGCTTAGTTTCCCTCACCTCCTTCAGGTAGGAGGCGACCACTGCATGCATAGCTATAGCTAGGACCTTTGGTAAAAAGAACTTTATTTTTATATGGACCAGTCTAATAACTACTTAAGCCCGTCATGATTCGCCTTTAGCTGTTAAAATCCACACCCATGCCTCTGCCGGGACTCGAACCCGCGACCTTCGAGCCGATGGCCTACCGCTACAAACCGCTCGGCCGGCAGCCAGAACCTAGGATTGCCAACCGTTCGGTTTGAAACCGGACAGTTCGGTTTTCAGGGCAATTCTCCGGTGTCCGGTTACAAGTTCAAACCGGACGCCTAATGTCCGGTTTTGATATGTTTCCTGAAAAGAGCACTTAAGTCAAAGTTTAAGCTCTGTAAGTAAAGATTAACTTTAAAGTTTGTAGTCACGAAGTGAGACTTGTAGTATATCCTGCGTCTGCTGAAACCATTGTTGCCAGTTTTGAATAATACTATATTTACTTACTTCTGTGGTGTAATTTTTGCTACAATAAAATCCCTTGTAAAAGTGTCATAAATTTCTATTTTGGACCGGAAATATCTATTTGCACTTTTCCCCATCACTAATTATTATTGTTTCTCACCCTTAGAACTACTGTCTATTTATCATAACCGAGAATATTCATCTTGTGCATGTAATTTTTAGCCATAATTTAGTTTGGAAATCGAATGGACACTAGATGGACCATGACATACTAAAAGGAAAATTATTAATCCTACAAATAGTAACTTCCAGACAATTAAATATTTCTTTATATTTTATTGTTCAGTTATATGTGTTAATACATCACATGATTTTCTGTGGTAATTTGATTCCGAAATATAACTTTTTTCTTCATTGCATTTTGTTGTTAATGGTTAAGATGTCTTAATATACTCAAGTAAATTATTGTACCGAGCTAACAAAATTTCTTCATATTTTTGCAAATCGAAATCTTCCTTGCATGACTTTTCTTAAGTCTCTTCTGGGTGACATTTTGTCTCTTAGACTACTAGCCATTTGACATTATAACAAACATCACCCATTGTTGAATTTCGTATGTCGTTTTATGTAAGATAATAGTGAAGCGAACGTAATAATTATTTATTGATGGGTTGCATGTTCAATGATCAATATCCTGATTGGAAGGCAATCTTTAAAACACCAGAAACTCAGCAAGAAAGAAATGTTACTGTCCGGTTTCCAAACAGAAATAAACCGACATTTCCGGTTTTAAAACAATTTGGAGTTAGCAACCCTACCATGACCCAAAATATAATATGGAATTAGAGGTCTGCTGCACAGGTCGGAATTTTTTGCTCGGGTTCGGCCCGGCCCGTGAATTTGTAATGTGAGTCCGACACGAGCTCGAAATAGGTTTTAGCCTTTAGGCCTGAGCTCGTGTGACAATCAAATGAGCTCGAAATAAGCTCGAATTACAGAAACTGAATAATTAAAGCAAAATTTTATTTTTATTTACAACAATTGGTCAACAATAGAAAGAATGAAGAAAAACATATTATAGGCGAGGCACCGATCTCTCCAAACGGCCTTAGTTTTTGAGTTACTGCCAAATGTCAAGACACACATTAAAACCAATTGAAGAACTGAATTACAAAACATCCCAAGGCCACCTTTTTTGTATTTGCATTTTTCCACTTGCATAAATATTACATCCTAATCCCTCCACAGAAATCCTTTTATAATACAAAATAATTTTCGATCCTATTACGCCTTAATCTTATAAAAGGTTTTTGTTAGGCATTAGATAAAATACTACTTGAAAATTCGGTTGGCTCTTTATGTGGGTCAGTTCATTTGAAATCGCCCAATATCAGATTAGAAGGTTGCTTAAACTAGTTGTACTATATTTAGAGGGTCGAAAACAAGCATTTGTTCATTTTTCAGTGGTTCAATTTTTGTTTATGACAGTACGCAAATTGTCATTTTTGAAATAAAAAAAAATAATGAAAAAAGAAAGGTCACGTGAGGTAATTATGGCAAGGACCTATAATTTCCATGTACTGTATTTCAGATTTATTGCTCAGTTCAGTGTAATATGTGTTATTTCGCATAACACTTACACAGTGCAAGCATACTTGTTTTTAAAAAATGGTTTGAGTAGCTGCTATAAGCAATCAAAAAATTGCTTTCATCCGGCTCATGGGAATTTAATAACACTCTGCCTGGCGTTAAATTTTAAGCTACCGTATAGTTCTTTTTAAATACTTTTAATAATGTAGTTGGTTTTATCATGTTCCAAAGCACTGTAAAAAATAACATTAGTTATTACAATAAATTATATGATTTACCAGGAGTGCTATAATTACCCCATTTCTTGATGCTATGACAGTGTTCTCTTTGAACAAGAATATAAAAATTGCAGAAGAAAATATATCAAAACTATATTTATTGGAACTCTGTTTAAGGTCTGCTCACTTTTGATATCTTTGTCCTGTGACATAGATACCTACATTACAGCTGGAGAAGTTTTATTATTATTATTATTTTGTTGGTTAAATGTTTTGTTCTCATGACATGAGTTTTTAGGTGAGGCCTACAGACTACTACGATAGGGGAATGCATATAGGACGAATCGTTGACAATGATATAAAAAACAAAGAAGCTACCATAAAGTTTCTTGAAATGACAACATATTCTGAACCAGAAAATGATTGGCCTAAAAAGGACGATGTTGATGTAGTGAAGTGAAATTTTATTTTATTTATTTTATTTTATTGGCCTTCTTACCCTAAATGAACACGGACCGGACGCGTCCCTTTCATCAGTGAGGCTATATGAGAAATGGACCTGCAGTTTAAGGTCCAGTTCGAACCATGTAATCGTTCAAATTTTGTTGGCACTCCCACCGGGAATCGAACACGGGACCCCGTGCACCAAAAGTGCGTGTGATAGCAACTAAACCAGCGGGGAGGGCTTGAAGCCTAAGAGTTTTGAAGCTTATTTTGAGTTTTCATAGTTAAATTGTTCTTATTTCTTTCTGTAAACTAACAGAAAATTTAACAGACGCTCGTACTGTCTGACTTTCTTTTTTTCATAACTTCCTTATCAGTGGAGTTAGAAAACAGTTAAAAACACAATTTTAAAGTGCTAAAACAGGCCTATGCCATGACTGTTCCAACTTCAGTGCAATGTAGATACAATAGAAGCCAGGATACGTTGCCGTAATTACCCCAGGGTTGAGACAACTCTGGTCGTTGGGAGTTCAGAAAACAAATCTCAAATTTTTCGTGCACGAATGTGATATGTTTATCCTAATTCATGCAAATAATAAAGAAGTAATACAGAACTGCTATTGTACTTGCCAAACTTCAAAATAAATATTATTTTAGGATATAAGCAGTTAACGTTAAGGTTTAAGTTTACCTGCAATAATTAATTACTCCACGTCACTTAAGATTTACCTTTTTTAAAGGTATATACTTCATGATATACTACTTTCTAAAAAGTTCGATCCCTGTGAGTCGTGCTTTATTTTCATTATTATTATTATTTGTTATGGGTCTTCAAACATTGCGATTTTTAGAAAATCGGCTAGGTCCATCCTGAAATATCTCAAAAGAGGGATACACTTGAAAAATCTTAAATTTTCACAAGATCGATGTTTACGTTGTAACAAATGGTTAAAATTTGATCACTGGTACTTTACTAGTTTTTATGTTATGGGCCTTCAAACGTTGTGTACACAGCTTATAATGTTGTTTTCAATATGATAAAAAGGCAGTTGCCAACAGAGTTGAGGGGGGGAACAGCACATTTTTGTCCAAAATCCCCTTAAAATTCTTACCCTAACCATAATATAAAATCAACATTTTTGTGATGGCATTTTATATTTTCTTTAAAATTATACAATAAATCCTAAAACGCATATAACAAGGTCCTTTAGCCCTTCTCTTATTTCTTTCAGATACGATGGACAAATATGTTATTCGACGTTCGCTTTCTGATTCCAAAAATACGCCTGCTTCTTCAAACCTTGTTACCAGTTCAGCAACACCGACTGCTGAAGAACAAGCAGCTTAGTCATCATTCTCTGCTCAATCTTCGACATCTTCATGTCCGACACCGACAGATTTGGCGAAACCTAGAGAACCTATCCAGACAATCGTTTTCCATGGCTGGAGTATTCAGCAGAGAGGGACGCAGCATTCTGTTACCCATGTCCGTGTTGCCTATTTCATTCATTTGGTTCGAACGAATCAACTTTTACGGAAACAGGATTCAGAAATTGGACAAATGCTATTGATAAGAGTGGGTTTCGAAACATGAGTCAAGTGCTTTGCGTATTATAAAAAAAAATAGTGCTATATTATCTATGTGGGAAGAAAAGAAGAAGCGTGTTTCTGGAAATGTTTCTGTTTCAACTCTTTTAAATGAAAGTGTTTTAGAAAAGAATGGATATTATGTTAGATCAATTACAGAAGTTCTGCAGTTTCTTGTAGTTAATGAACTCGCTTTGCGTGGAAGCTATTCAACTGACGAAGAAACTGAAGACGGTTTGTTCAGAAATCTTTTTAAGTATACATTTAAAAAGATACAAAGTTGGCTGCTTGTTCCTCAATTATTCCAAAAAAGGCTACCTACTCTTCTCGGGAAATTCAAAAATGATAGAAATTGTGAGTGAAATTGTTCGAGAGGAGGTAGTAAACGAAATAAAAACAGCCGATGTGCCAGCATTTACTTTACTTGATGTTTTATTGGATGTGAAAAGGAGTTCAGAAACTGAACCTGCAATGAAGCGACAGAGAAAGAATGTGACAATTTATGATATCGTTATAACTGACACTATTCTAGGCCATTCTTTCGACTCCCCACAATTTTCTCTAATGGATGTTTTATGAAACCATAGATATTATCACCAGTGAGTTAGAGTCGAGATTTGATGAAAATAGTGAACTGATAGAAGCAATTGGAAGTGTTTATGACTTTGATCTTGAAAAAGTGAAGTACTTTTCATCACTAGGAATCCCCTTTCCGTCCAAAGAACTTCTAGTAGTGAAGGAATATCTACTGAGGCAGAACATTGTAGGCAACGACCATATATTTCGGGAAATTTTCAAACAACGTGCTGCTTTCGAAAAAACATACGAATTGCTTGCATTTGTCAACACATTTGGATGCAGCACAGCAATGTGTGAATCAACGTTCTCTTTTCTTACCAATTTGAACAGACCACAGAGGTTATCAATGACACAGAGGTGTGTAGCTAATTTACCCTACTTAGCATTTAAAAAAAAAAAAAAAAAAGCGTACCGAAAATATCGACTTAGATTATTTCCTTCGTAAATCAATGATAGGAAGAATAAAAAGATTCGATTGTACTGATAATAGTTGATGAACTGTATTTTTTTCTAAAGGCCAAGCATGTATCGTCTTACACGTAAATACATACATTTCTGCTTCATGTTTTCTGTTTCCGTGATTGTATTGTAATGAGATAGAAAGTGTGTCAGTAGGCTAGTGTGTCAACACAAGCAGCAGACGACAGTAAACTCTGGCGGTGGAACAAAGAAGCAGTAAGACACACCTCCAGAAGAAAAAAAAGAAACCATTATAAAAAGGACCAACAACAGGAGTCCTGCATCACTATCTTTACAGTGGTCACTTCCCCCTTCTATAATCCTGGGACCTGGTACGGGGTCCAAACCTAGAAGCAACCCACATAGCAAAATGATGTCCCAGGGATATCTGACGGACCTCCTGGCAGGATATCGGGACGTCCGTAGGACGTCCTGTTTAAGTCCCGTTTACATCCATGGGGCGTATAGTTATAATTAATCCTTCGTATAACAATACGAAGGCATATCCTTCGTATAGTTATAATTAATTAAATAATAATAATAGTAAGGTCGATTTAATTTATAGAAATTCCAGGTAGGTAATCCCGCACGGCTTTCCGGGGGACATCCAGGGGACCTCCATACGGGATGAACTGTTTGTATTGCCCACAGAGTTATCCCACGGACGTCCTTAGGACATCGCTATGGGAGCAGGACCATTCTGACGGTAATGGGATCTAAATGGGACGTCCCAGGGATGTACTCTGCTATGTGGGAAACAACCAACTATACCTGGGATTTGGTACGGAGTCCATCACAAAACAAATATACAAAGAGAAGTGATCCACTTAGCCATATAGCGTCAAAAGGCACAAGTCCGAGATAAGCCCTAGTTATACTTATAAATCGGACTAAGTGAAATATTATTGTTCTATACATACATTGGAAAATTTTATAATAAATTGGTGTTCGGAAAACACAAATCAAGTCTTGTTCTATTCACAGTTATCCTTAAATTCGATCCTGCTCTACCGGAATTTATATGCCCTGCAAAGGATCATAACGGTATTGAGAGAAATAAATCATTATTTGAAAATTAGTATTATATATAAGTGCCATCGATTTGTTTATGAAAGGAATTGTAAATAAAAATGTATTCTCTTCTGTACAAACCATCGTTCTCTTTAGTTTAAAATTGTAATGTACAGATTTTATAGTCACAATAGTAAATCTGATAATAATTATGTTTGAACATAATTTGTAAATTTGTTCTAAGCTGCTAAAACACCGATATGTATTTTTCAATCTTGCTTGTTAAAAATATTTAGAGCCCGACCGGTGCAAGAGAACTATCTGGTAGCCATGATTCATTGAATATTGAGGACTGCACATACGCTGTCACCCGATCTCGTGGAACACAGAGTCAGACTTGTAAACAAAATCTTATGTGGACAACAGCATACAAAAAGAATTCTCTGACGGACAAAGGTTCTCATATGAAATTCTTTTCTTCACCCTCAACAGAATTCAGTGCACTCAAATGGCCACATAGCACAGAAATCTGATTAGAAAACTCCATGAAATGTACTGACACTAATTTAACTACATTTACAAGCATATTGTGGGAGATATTCAGAGAAAAATTCAAAATTGCGGCGTGGAAATAGATGATCCTGTAAACTTACGAGCCAATATAGAAGAAACAAATAAAAGTTCTAGAAAATGATTCAAATAAAAGTTGAAGAAAGTTGTGTTGACAATAAATTACCGAAAATCCCATCCTTTTATCTCTATTGGTTGTGTTTCAAGAAACAGTCAAGTGTAGTAAATCGTCTGCAGCGCGGACTGCGAGAATCTCTTTGTGATGTGGCAGGTGAAAGAATATTATTAGTAACATTCCTGGTGGCGCTCAATCTTCAATATTGACAAAGAACAATATTTAAACAACACACATATACACATTGTATATGCTGTATGTGATGCACTACAAGAGTCAACCTATCGAGTAGGCCCTACCTATTTGCGTATTGAATAACTTAAGTCGAAAGTGGAAAACGGGTTCGATTCCCGGTGGGGACACAAGTAGGTCGGAGCCTACTTTAAACTGTAGGTCCCGTCCTTTAATAGCTTACTAGCTCGTTTAGGACGTTAATAACAGTTCAACCTATCAAAAATGGAAAATGTGAGGAAAGTTATGGGTGTGATGAAGCTGAACTTACCGATCTATAACTGATATTTACAAATGTTTGTGTAATGCATACAGCAGAAGTTAAAAGGTTCCTTAAATTTTTCAGTGAGGTCATATATATATATCATTCTGTGAATAGTACAGTACAAATATAAGTGTCAAGTTTTATATGAACACTTTCATTATTAGACTTCCGTTAGATATGAAATTAAATACAAGTGTGTCAGATAAATAAAAGTACTTTGGTCAGATAGTATGTTTCTAAGGAGAAGTCAATTTGAACTCCTAAAAATAACTTGACTGTAGCAGAATATGCTGTAAATAATTCATTGGGACATTTGTAAGATAACTTTTCCACATA
>JAGDQP010010894.1:0-10283 GCA_022664845.1 Lepisma saccharinum
CCAAATGTAAAATGATATCAACATTATAAATAACGATTTAAAAAGCATGCCTCATTGTGCACTTGATTATTCGAAGTTCTATTCAGCGTTGTTCTGAATAGATAATTTTGTCTTAGAAAAGTTTGCCAACTGGAAAGGTAACTAAAGTTTATCCCTCTGTAATAAGTAAAGTTTATCCCTCTATAATGCATCTTGCACAATTGACGTATAAACATTCGTTGCAGTAAAGAAAGATTCTGGTTGTGATAGTTCCCTTGTTCCTAGCAGTAGCAGATTGACTGTTGAAAGGGAAGAAACAATCATTTTCTTGACCTTGCAGTAATAGAGTGTCTGTCGTAATCGAATAAACGCCTATCTTCGTAACGATAGGATATGATTGACACAACTCAATGGTCCACCATCTTTGTGGTAGTATTAATCCAACGTCTTTCAAGCAGTAGTAGTAGTAATCCCAACTTTATATCATAGTAGCAGAAGTCCAACTTCGATCTAGCAGTAGTAGTAGTAATCTGAACAAGACCTTGTAGTAGTAGTAATAGTAATCCCATCTCAATCTAGAAGTAGCAGCAGTAATCTGCATTAGTCCTTGTATTTATTAACTCCAATTCAGAAGAAAATATTTCTAGCAGATGAACGTAGGTCCACTTCAGTTTGAGAAAAGATAATTTTACAACGTATGATTTCTTCCATAGTATTTGCACATGATGTTAACAAATCTTAATCCGGTAACTGTACTAGTCCTCTGATTACGCATGTTTCATATGCGTATCAAAGAAGCCAATTCATGAAACATTAACATCATTTAAATATGCAATAATTTCTGCCTTACGGCATTGTCAAGTACAATTAAAGGAAAAGTAATTAAACAAAACCAAGAATAATTAAAGAAAACGAGAAAAATTATGGTCTCACACAAAAAATGGAAAGACAAACGAGACATGACAGTTTACGTTAAAGTAAATGTTCAAAATGCTGCCCATTTTGATCCACACACAGCTGCATACGTGTGGTGAGGGACTGGGTTGTTGCGACTATTTGTTCCCGTGGAATATTTGCACAGGCTTGCAGAATTCTTTCCCACATATCTTCTCGTGTAGTGGGTTCTGTTCTGTATACTTGTTCTTTTAAATGCCCCATAGATAATTGTCTAATGGTGTGAGATCGGGAGAGCGAGCAGGCTAGTGGATGGGACCACCCCTTCCAATCCATCGTCCTAGGAATGTGATATCCAGATGTTCTCGGTTGATCATAGCACTGTGAGCTGGGCACCCATCATGCTGAAACCACATAGTATAGGGGCCGGCCAGTGGCACATCTTCCAATAATACTGAAGCTGTGTAGTTAAAAAACTCATTATACATTGGGCCTGTCAGATGATCTTCAAAAAAATAAGGACCAACTATGCGCCCATAAACAATACCATACCACACGTTGAGAGAACATGGTCGCTGAAGCACTTGTTCCCGCAGCCAATGCGAATTCGTGTCCGACCAATAATGCATATTATGGCGGTTAAGTGCCCCGTGGTTAGTAAACGTTACTTCGTCTGAGAACAGCACAAGGAACAACAATTCATCCGCCAGAGTTTGGTGAAGTCCCCAATTACAAAACACGAGTCGAGCATGGAAATCTGCCGGTAACAATTCCTGGTGTAAAGACAGATGATATGGATGAAAGCGATGATGTCGCAAAATTCGCATGACACTTGTTTGACTCACACCACGTCCTCGGGAAACAATGCGTGAACTCGTGTTTGGGAATGCAGCCATTGCTGCCAAGACATCAACTGCTACATTTTCACTTGTTGCAGCACGTGAACATTCATAATTGACAGTCAGACATCCTGTTTGTTGCAGACGATCACACAAATTTGAAAATGATCGCCTATCCGGATGATGTCGTTCCGGGTATCGTTCCGCATAAACTCTTGCAGCTAGAGATTCATTTTTATGGCACTCACCAAATACTAATATCATATCCACAGCTTCGGTCCAATACTGCTCCATAATGGAATGGCATACACAGCACTGAAAACGTGATAGAAACAAAACACAAGCTATTAAGCTGAGATACGATATCATCAGTACCGTAGTACCATCACCTACGTTAGGCAACAACAACCTTCTGATTGGTTTGACATAATCAATTTGTATTATTTCCATAGATAATACAAGAAAGAGAAAGAACATTCACATAATCACTTAACGAAATAATTAATGTACTAATCTGCAGAACACACTTCAATAAGTTAAAACACCAAAAACATGTTTAAATAACAGACATTGCTCGAAACAATGACAGGCATAGTCTTAACTTGCAGTATTCTTCTTATCCCTAGTTTGTGTTCGTTTTGATATCTTGCTAATGTGGCGCGATTGTTTGGGACACGCAAGTTTGTAACGTTTATACTTTCACCTAAGACTGTTCGAATCCCATCGAAGGCCTTGTTTTATTTTACTTCGCGAAACGCAATAGTAACTTTATTGTAATAATTTCAATTTACATTTTTTGTTTCTTACATCCTTTTATTATTATTATTATTATTTTGCAATGAAATATTAAAACTATTCAATATATTAACAAACTACACGAAACGCAAGTAGTACGTTAAATTGTTAACAGATGGCAGTAACGAGTGCTATTAATTTAGATGCTTTTAAGTTCTTGAAAAACGTTTCACTAACATTCATTAAAACAAATATACGATTGCCGAAAGTTAAAAGTCACTACTGTGTATTTTTTTCAAAATACTAAATCGGTGGGACCAGAGCGGTATTATGTATTATGAACTCTTGAAGCCAGGCAAAACCGTTAATGCACAACGCTATCGCCAACAAATCATTAATTTAAATAACGCATTCATCGAAAGTTGACCGGAATAGGGCCGAAGACATGGCAAAGTGATTGTGTTACACGACAATGCGTCGTCTCACACAGCAAAACCAGTGAAAGACATCCTCAAATCGCTTGGAAGGGACATCTTTCCGCACCCGCCGTACTCCCCAGACCTGGCGCCTTCTGACTATCACCTCTTCGCATCAATGGGGCACGCGCTCGCAGAGCAGCACTTCAACAATTTCGAAGACGTTTGCAAATGGCTCTACGAATGGTTGCCGCAAGACACAAGCTGTTTTTCTGGCATTGTATGCATCAATTACCTGAAAGATGGGCGAAGTGTGTAGAAGCCGATGCCCAATATTTTGAATAAAACAAAATTAATTTCCCTTGAAAATTTCGTGTTTTCTTAACCAAAAATCACGGCAAAAACTTATGCATGCACTTGGTAGGTAGGGATGGCGTAAATGAGATTTCGCGGCAAGTAACCAGGCGTGGGCGTCACATGCCATGACGAAACGAATCACATGTGCATAGATGTGTGTGCGGATTTCATACTGCAGATAGGGAGAGCGGAGGAGAGGATACAGAATAGCAATCCTTTGCGAGGTCTTTTGCGCCAGGACTGTAAGGTGGCGACACCAAATTTTCTGCATTGGTTTTCGACTTTAAAATTGCTCAATAGATGGCGTTGGAGTTGTTCGTATTATATTATCAACGATTTAATGATAAAATAACTGTTTTTACTTTTTTATCCTGAAATGTTCTCAAATATACATTTTCACTCTAGCAAACAAAAATTAAACAAACAAGAGATGAATTGATAATCATTGTTAACTTAATAACAAAGTATCATAACTGTTTTACTGTACTTTATAGTATATTGAAAGTAGCTAAAAATTTCTAAGTTCATAACTTTACCTAACCTATCTTTGGATGGTTAGCTTACTAGCGAGGACCCAGTGTTGAATACGCACAGGCGAGAACAGTAAATGTACCTCCGAAATAGGATCGATAGCATTCTTCAGTGTTGGAGGGTGGAGTTAGCCTTAGATACAACAGTTACTGCACTGTGACGGATCATTCTCATTTTGCATCACTCCTCGTTTAATTTGCAAACACCACAGTGATTTCTCGCGCTTTGAGCCCCTCCGGACGGATTTTGATCACATACGACAATCAGGCTCATCTATGGAAGAGAGACAGATCATTGGATAATTTTCGGGACTTCGGACAGTTATATCGGGACCACCTAGCTATTCATCATTAGGAGCCGTTCCAAAACATCGACGCAACATGGAAAATCAGTCAACAGTTTCACGTTCACGCTCTAGATCATCGGCGCATAGGCACTTGGAACGCACAATCCTCAATTACCTCCTGCAAAAAAGACTTATACTCTGAGCGTCTCATAATTAGACTCCGAGAGACTTATGGACACCAACAACTAACAAGATTTTCAACACCTCACAACTTCAAACGCCGAACAAAGTCCAGTCTATTCATTCATGCTAGCCAACTATGATCCAAAGTATCACAACGTAAAACTTATCTTATAGTAAATGACGAAATACATTCATCGAGACAGAATAAGCAGAATTATCCCGATCCGGAACAGTATCATATTACGCTCGACAGATTCTAACTTTGCGAACACCATCAGAAACAAACATAGATTCGAGACTTTTGGAAAGATAAGCTTAGAGAACTTGATAAGCCTAGAGAACAAAAACGACCGTCAAACACCACCACCACGGAAATAACCAACATTGTCTGTTGTAGTACGAGGAGTAGAACCCACAATTTCAGATGAAGAAGTAGAAGCAGAATTGAAACAAGAGGGACATGTCATCTCCAAATTCATACACAAAGAAACAAAAGCAGGCGGTCCAACATATATGATATGGGTTTTAACTACAAACCAAGAGACAATCGATGAACTTCTCACCAGCGGTGCATACATTTATAAAAGGCGATACAGAGTAGAACAATCGCACACTCCACCTCCGATACCCATCAGGTGTGAGAAATGCGAAATGTACAACACTCACCCAACAGGCAAATGTCCTAACGAAATCAAATGCGGTTACTGCTCCGGTACACATCCTACGAAAAATTATCCTAACATGCAACTACCAGCTAAATGCACAACCCGCAATGACACCCACCCAACTTTCAGTTATAAATGCAAAGTCACAGGCACCTGAACCAGATAAACCAGAATTGAGAGTGCCCATCCGCACTAAAGAAGCACCTACTTAAGAAATTCCACCTATAACTTCTGTGTACCAACCTATCACGATAGATCAACTTCTGGAATTTCTAACAGTTGTACTTCAAAGCATTCATCCGTTTCAACGTCATCACGTTCTAAATCCAATCCAATATACAACAAAAACAACTATTCATGTTTCATTCAATGCCACTTACATATGCACATGTTCATGCACACGCTCAATCAACAGAAGTCTAAGCCAACTAGATCCAACCAGCAAATGTTACGCGTCTTCATTTCTCTGATATTTCTATTTCTAAACATCTGATCTCTACAAACTCACAAACTTATATTTGAGACTCTACTATTGGAAGAAAAGGTCAACACATTCATACTAAATGAAACACAACTCAAACCATCTGATAGCTGTAAAATATCTCGGTACCACATGCTCCGCCATGATACTCCACATATAGCACAAAGAACAAATCGAGGTAGAGCATTTGGCTTCTCTCCAAAAATTGCCTATCGGCAACATCATCCCGGTGTACCCCAAATACCAGAACACATTTCCTACCACCATATTACTACCATATACTATCAACGGCAATATATTACAATTGCCAACATCTACATTCCACCTCACCAGGCTATCCCCATTTTTTCTTTACATGCATCTCTAACACCCATAAGAATTATAATATCAAGGCAAATATCAATATACACAGTAGAGCGGAAAAAGAAAAATCAAACTTTTATGACTTCATAAACCTGCAAACCACAGGCATCATACATCAAATTCCGAAACCGACACGACCATGCTCAAACACAACCCCTGATGCAGTTATTACATCAATGAATATTAGTCAAAGATGTGCAATAGAAGTTCTCGATCTCATAGGCAGCGATCACGCACCGGTTAAGCTCACACTACAATTAACAAATAGTAACGACAATCGTGCTGATTGCAACCCAGGACAGTCTTACGTTCTGACTGGCATCAGTATCAACATTTTATTCAATCACAAAAGAAATACTCAACCACCAGAGACCGCAACCAAACTTCATCATGCCATCAGTACGATAAATACTACTATCCAAGAAGCTTCAGGGAAATATATTCCTACCAGTCAAGTAAACAATTTTCGACCCAATCTACCTCCACAATACCTCTCGCTCATCAAGCGCTCCAGAGAACTCTATAGACATTACCAACGAACACGGAACCCAGCCTCTCTCCGATTACATAGACAGCTACAAAGAACCGTTAATAACTACCTAAAATCATATAAATTACGACAATGGCTAAAACGTGCAACACCCTGGCAGAAACGGCACACCCTACACAATACTGGAAACGGTTTAATATACTAAGAGGGAAGCATTCTAAACCACATTACCCCTTACTGCATCACCGATAAAATTAAAGCTGATGCATTCGCCGATCACTTACAAGCAACCTTCACTACCAACATACATTTTAATCCTTTCAACACCATCCAGCAGATATTATCAACATGGCCTCCCCTCAGCTACAACCAAATCACAGCCATATCCTTCCAGATCATACTCTAACTGTACCCATAACACCGGACGAAGTCATACAAACTATCGCCACCAAAAGAAACACAGCATCAGGTAATGACAAAATTACATACCGTCATCTTAAATAATACCTAATAATGCTCTTCCATCTCCTAGCTTCCATTTATACATTCACCCTTCGAACAGGTTTTATCCCTTCAGATTAAAAAACCTCTAAAACATTAATGTTTCCGAAACCCAATAAACCTCCCAATTCCGTCTCCTTCTATCGGCCAATCCAGCTAACCGCAACGTTAAGTAAATCCTTAGAGAAAATCATTGCCAAACGACTTCACACACATCTACATCTCCACACACTAATCCATTTGCACCAAGCAGGCTTTCGACCGAATTTCAGCATTACTCATCAGCAACTTCGCCTTACAAACCAAATAACAATTCACTACAATAAATCCCTGCCATCCTGCCTTACCCTCTTCGATCTCGAAAAAGCATTTGATAAAGTTTAACATCGAGAACTACTATACAAACTAAAATTCTTTAAAGTGCCCATAACTTATCTCCGATTCATTTTCAACTTCATCTCCACCAGAATCGCCTACATTAGTATCAATAATAGTCTTTCTCATCTCATTTTACTTTATTGTTGTGTTCCCCAGGGATCCGCCTTATCGCCAGTCTTATACCTATTATATGTTGCATATCTCCCACCACTTCCTCCAAACATAAACATATTTCAATATCCTGACGATACCGCCTTCCTCGGACTAGCTAACACCATCCAACACATCAATAGAACCATGAACGAAGGAATCAACATCTTCACAGTGGTGCAGTAAGTGGGGACTTACAATTTACTCACGTAAAACACAAACATTCATCTTTCTCTCCCCTAAAAACGATATTGAGTCCAACGAAATCCAGCCAACCTCAACCTGACAGTCTTACATGAAAATATCAAACCCACTAAAACAGTAACCTACTTAGGCATAACTTTCCGTGAACACCTCACTTGGTACCCTCACCTACAAACTGTCATCAGTAAAACCAAGAACAGAGTAAACTTACTTAAACGACTGACAGGTACAGCTTGGGGTTTAAAGTCAAACACAGTTCTTAATACATATAAAGCGTTCTTACGACCAGTTCTGTCCTTAGGATATACCGCCTGGGTTAACACAACAACAGTCATATGTAAGCAACTTCAACTTATGGAAAGACACGTCCTCCGCTTAGCATTAGGAGTTAAACTCCTTAGTCCAACACAAGAGTTCTACGATCAAATAAACTTTCCACACTTACTGTATCACCTGGAATCACTGTGATACAAGTACACCCGCAAACGCTTCGACAGCGAACATCCACTCTTCACCGACATTATCCAAACACAATTAGAGAATGACATAACATACACTGAAAATACACCACCTTCTTCACTTGTTACAATGTATTACTACACTCTTCCACCTGACCACCCTGACGAACCATTCCTCTCACAATTTCGGTAACTAAATCACGACAATGGTTAAAAACGTGCAACACCCTGGTAGAAACGGCACACACTACACAATACTGGAAACGATTTAATATACTAACAGGGAATATTTCACCGCCATATATAGCACAATGATCATTTTGAACGAACAGGGCTCATCTGTCCACATTATGGCCCAGAGTCGCCCCTAGGCCAGAATATTTTCCTTCATCTGTCTTAAGTGTGTCAAAGTTTTGTGGCTTCAGTAGCACCTCGCATTCATTATTTCACCATCCATTACATTTCATTACCGTTTACTATCCCTACAATATATACTATTATGAGGAAAACTCATAATATGCTATGATAGTAATGGAATGAATAAAGTAAAAGATAGAAACTTAACCACCTAGACCATCCACTTATTCCAAAACCAATACTCCATCTAATTTCCAATCCCAAATAGAGGGTGTAACCCTTTGGGGGAGCTAGCCTTGGCTAGCAATAATAAATAAAAAAAATCAAAGTTACTCCAGGAAGCCAAACCTGGGAATAAAAAAAATACGGCGTTGGAAACATTCCAACTGAAAATAATGTGCATTATTTACCAAAAGAGGAAGGAACTTCCGACTTTATTCATTCGTTCCGTTTCTTTCCAACTTTGTTCGTTGTTTCTAAATCTGTTCGGTCTTTCTGTTATTATTCAATTTTTTCAATCCTGTTGTTCTAGTCACTTGTTTTTATTAATTTGTTACCAAGTCTGTCTTGCTCCTTTGTTTTTATAGATTTGGTTACCAACCCTGATTGTTCGCATCCTCCTTTACTTTTCATGTGTTTGTCTACCAACCCTGTTTCGTTCTTCTTTCGTCATCTTATAGAGGAATGACCTTTCCAGGCGCCATCTTAGATGATGTCATCAGTATATTTTCAATCGCGATCTAGTACAAACAGCTTTTGCTATCCTCCCCATCTTCGTAACTGTGCTGTCACGTGATGGGAATTTCCACACCACATCCTCGCTGAGCCTCGTCTCGTATGACGTCATTTTCTCCCCAAAATTCACCCGTAGTCTTCCACAAACACCTCCTAGGTCACATCAAGCCACCTACGTGGATCATTATGGCCGCCATCTTACATTTGCCTCATTGTTCGATTATGTCACCAATGGTGCACCCAAAATTCAACAGTAATCTTCTACGAATGTCCATATCACGTCATGGGGGTTAACTACTGTACCACGTCAACTCAACTACGTGATGCTTGCCTCTGGCAGCTAGGTAACCAGAAATTTTCCGACGTTTTACAGTCCCGAAAAAATACCACCGTAATCTGCTACGAAGACCCCGACCAAGCTACGAAACGCTATGCCCTCGAGGCTTAAAAATGGGACATTAGCGTGGTTAATCAACTCAATACCACTGTGGGCTCAGGTGCGAATCTGAATTTCGGAACTCCCATGCCAAATTAAACCAAAAAAAACATGTGTTTATTTTTTCTCTGCCGAACGTGAACCATTTTTAATTCCACAGTTCTGTTAAGCCAGCGTAGGTTAATAGTTTCAATAAACCATGAGATTTAAACACGTTGTAACTGAGGCATATGTATGTTAGACTTATAAATTAAGTAATTAAAAAAAGATCATTGAATGCACGTTTGTCATAGAAAGGAACTGCTAACACTATTTTACTCGTATTTAATTTTTCCTAATTTAATGAAGTAATATCGAAATACTAGCAAACCCGAAAAGTTGGGAATTGGGACCTTAAGGGCATCGAATATGTTACCGTAGTTCTCAGCGACGTCGAGAACTATGAATTCGACCCTAATATATATCGTCCTCGATTATATTTAAAATGTTACCCATCCCACCCTCAACCCGTGGGGAATGAACTTGAACTTGTATATTGGATTGAATGGTCACTATTCAAATCAGCGATCACGAAAACTATGATTTCAACACTAATATGGGTGGTTTTGCATTATTTTATAAATGTCCCTACGTTATACTTATAGGGACTTTGCACACCATATTTCAGGTGAGGGGGGAACTAGAGACCTTGAACGGGCCATTTTGAGCATTTCTCTGAATGCTTTAAAACATATTAAAATGTTATTATCCTACGTATTATGACTGTCGAGATGAATCATGCGGATAGACACACAGGCGGACAGAATTACTGTATTATTTATATAGATTAGTTTCCTAAAATAGTG
>JAGDQP010010894.1:13184-27174 GCA_022664845.1 Lepisma saccharinum
AAATTTCGGTGTTGACCCAGCATCGTGAGGACAATTGGGGACACTGTGAATAAAAGACAGTGGCGATCACAGTGAGAGCTTCGGCTCTCCTCTCCCAACCCGTCTGGTCAGCGTGGGAGCAGTAGACCAACTCCTCCCTTCGGGGAGAGGCCTCATCCACTAGTGGATTGAATATGGCTGTGATTTATTATTATTATTATATATAGGTGTGTGTGTGTGTGTGTGAGTGAGAGAGAGAGAAACGGACTGGGTGACATGTTAAATATGCGTCGTTACAAAGTTGGTTGAAACTGGAAATCGATTTCCCTGTCAATGATTTATTTTTAAAGTTTTATGTATTAAAAGGTCGTAATTAATGGATTCCTTTTATAAAAGAAACTGGATTTATTTTTGTAAGCCAGTTACAAAGTACAACCAAAGTTACTATGAACACAAGTTGAAAATCAAGTAACGTAAACTTACAGGCCTTACTGTACATTCCCTGCAATACAGTATATTTGGCGGTAAAAAATAATGCTTTCTACTTCTTGCACATCTGTTTCATTTTTCTCGGAAACAAATTTGGCGACGTTGAAAGAGAAAGCGTGCAAAAGTTGTGGTGTGGTTGTTGTAAAAAAAAGGGGGGCAGCATCGGTGCTGTGCTGGTATTGGGGGGCGATGGTGCTAAGGTATTTCGGCCACTATATACCTTTGCAAAAATTCCCCATGAGGTTACTATGGCCAAGGGGTTAGCGCGCTCGCTTCCGCGTGCCTGGTCACGAGTTCAAGTTTCTGCCGTGGTCAATTGAACGGAATGGTTAGGAATGAAAAGATAAAATATAGATCCTGTCCTTGGAAAGTACCAGCTGGTTTATGGCGTTAATATCAATTGAAAGCAAGCGAATGCACTATCAGTGCAATAATAGAGCCGAACGGAGGCCGAAATTCGCAAAAGAAAAAACTCTACGGGAAAGTCCCCCCATTTTTTTCTTCAAATAAGTCATATCTCATACAAGTAGTGGCATTGGAATGCCTGTTCTAATACAAACAAAAGGAGGCATGAATCGTACTTATGTGACAATTACAGTAGTAGCGATGGGTAATATTAATATAAACAAATTCTTTCCTTGCATATTTAGGGTGTTCATAGATGATTGTTCACATTGTTTCATTCATTGGACTCTAATGAATCTTGGAAAATTTATTACATATACACTAACGTATTTCTTCTTATATTCGTTTCTTACATATAGTTCATCACATGGTGGGAAATGTGCAACAAGGAATTTTCCAAAAAATCAACATTTCTCCACCCCAATATGTCATAGTCCCGTGCGAGCTGTGTAAATGGAAAGCTCGTTCTGATATAAACAAATAAACTATAATTGTGTGGCAATTACAATAGTTTTATCGGTACTTTTGTTATAAAAAAATCCTTTACTGTTGCAGACTTATTATATATATAAAGTGTTTATACATTTTTCCCCTATTAGCATCTTCATTCGATTGTGATGACCCTTGAGGATTTTTTTACGTATACGCCAAAGTATTTTCTTATATATTTGATTTTACCATCAGTTTTTGCAAGGGAGATGAGATTCGCTACAAAGAAAATTTTCTACAGGTAATTTCCCTAAAAAAACACTACTTTCTTCCCTCAATATGTCAGAGTTGCATGCAAGTGTCGTCATTGAAAAGCATATTTAAATACGAACAAACCGATGTATGAATCATAAACATCTGAAAATATTGCAGTAGTCGCCATCGCTATTATTATGGGTGTCTAAAAAAAAGTGGAACGGATCTTCCTAACATTACTGACACCAATAATGTACGTCTGTCAAAGTTATTGTATTATTGCGTGCACTTGAGATAGTGACAAATAATGTGATATTGATGTGATTTTGCCACTTTATGTGATATGAATAACTTGCATGTCACATGCAAGTATAAAATGTCACATCTCCATCAGCATGAGTTACTCAGTTCTTTTGTTTATTTCTTAAGTACGGCTGAATTATCAATTACATAAATATAGACAAACGTGTTAATCTTTGGTAAACTGATATTATAGCACGGAACATTATGAAAGACATTGACAATACTAAAATTAATTTCATTACTATTACTGAGGCTAAGAATAGTGATTAAATTCAGTTTACTTGATATTAACTGCATGTTTCCGCTTGTTACGATACATTTTAGGACCTTATGTTCTTTAAAGTAACTCTTCATTAGGTACGATTTCCCCGTAACAAAACATTGTGCTACTTGAAGGGTGCTATCTCATTTTTTTATTCAAATTAAGAGATAGCGAACAATATTTTGTAAATACGTTTTTAAGAAAATTTTAAACTGAATTATGTGTGGAGATAGCATTTCCGAAACTGTTGTTCAGAAGTAAAAGGTACTTACGGCAATTTCTTCGTATATGAAAATAAATTGCGCATATTTATTCCTGGCAGGCTGTAATTGTCAGATGGATTCCTTGGCTCTTCGATATACATAACAGATCTACTTTGAAATCTAATCCAGATAGAATACAAAGCCATTATTCCAAGGGCTCCAAAACTGTGCACAACTAGAACCCAAAATACCCTAAAAGTAGTAATATAAATCAGGTAATTAGTCACCAAATAATCAGTCTTTTACCATGACAATAATAAAGATTTCCTTAACCTTATCAGTTACATTTTGCGGCATGCTTACTACATTATTTAGGTACTAAACAAGGACTGTATATTTACGATTTAGAGAAGCTTAAGCAATCTGTATGTAAAGTCGCAAACAGTCTAGGAATATGACAGGCAAACTAACATTTAGTTGATTTAAAAAAAAACTGGATTACGCAAAACTCTAAGAAAACAGAGATACATTTCTGTAGCGTAGATATATTTTTTTTCCAATTCGGAAATCGTGATCTCTATTTTGTTGATTTACACTTAGCTGTGTTAGCAGGGTAATTTAATAATAGGTAACATTTTCAGAGTAAAGAGATTCCGCTGTTATTTTATAAGAGTCGGATTTATAACTTTTTAAAATACATCCGAATTATTATTATTTACACTATCCATTCCATTGGCTGCTCTTCCTTTCTCCATATAGCTTAATAATTTGTGTACCTCTTTGATTACCGCTGTTCCTCGCGCTTTAGTAAATACGGCTGGTATGGTATTGATTGATTCGTGGTATTGATTGATAAAATTCATGGTATTGATTTCTATTTTTTTATATATATATTTTCGGCTCGATCTTACTAGGTTCGGGTATCCATAGTTCTGCGCTATACATTGGAAATTCCTCTCTTTCTTTCCTTATGTGTAAATTAAGAACCTTGTCGAAATATGTTTTCCACAAATCGATAATTTTAGTAGGACTAGCCTGAAGATATCCATGTTAATTTATAATCATCTCTAGCCTAGACTGATAACTTTTTTTTAAAATTAGTTTACCCCTTTGTCATGATCTTTAAAGTTATATGTCTTATAGTTCTCCTGTATCTCCTGAATTTTCTTCCCTTGTGTTTCCTAGTGTGAAAGGTCTGTTTCAGCAATTTAAAAATTTCATATCCCCAGGAGTAGAGAATATTCCAGCCTAATTATTTGAACCGGTAGGAACGACACTAATCAAGGAATTGTTTAAATTGATAAGTGTTATATCGATAAAAAGGGCTTCCAAATGAATGGAGTACAGCAATAATAGTTTCTGTTTATTAGAAAAGGCGGTAAATCGGACTGCAATAATTAGCGTGGGATCTTTTTACAGCCATCGTGTTACAAAGTATTCAGTAATATCCAGCTAACTCGCCTAATCGTATACGCAGATTAAATAATTGAAGATCACTAATTTGCACTTAGAAGAAAAAAGTCTAGGTTGAACCAGATTTTAGCCGTGAGACAAATCTAGCAGAAGAAATGCAAATATAATGTGACTGTCCAGGAATTATTCATTGACTTCAAGAAAGCATATAACTCTATCAAAAGGGATATCTACTGAGGATGTGTCTCAACGATCCCATAGGCGTATGAGTAGAGAAAAATATGCCATATAGTTTCGAGTTTCGCAACGGATTGAAACAAAGTGCTGCATTGTCACCACTTACTTTCTTACTTAGTCTATGGCATATGGAACTCGAAAGTTCATCCTCGCCGTAACAAACGCTCTCCATAAGGTTATATCCTGGAGAACAAGAAAGTATTAATCGCAAACATCTACTTCTCGAAGATTCCTTCTAGTATTATCCTCCTAACGTGGACTCGGTTTTTCCAATGGGCTCTACGTTTCTCCCCATCGAAACCACATGACCTGCCCACCTTAGTTGTCGCAATTCCATTATTCTTACAACATCGGGTTAGTCGTAAAGTCCGTGTAGTTCTTCATTATGCGGTCTCCTCCATTCCTTAGTCACCTCATCCAGTATATATTTCTGAAGACCTTATTTTCAAACATTCGTAATTTATGCTCATCTGCTATTGGTGGAACTTCAACTTTAGCAAGCGTAAAGTATTACTGGCAGAATAAACGTTTTGTATATTTTCAGTTTCAAATTTCTTGATATTAATCGTGAGATTAGAATATTCTGTGCTGAATAGAAACATGCGCTGCCCTTTTATTTTTCCGTCACCTCGTTTTTACTTCTTACATATGCTCCAAAATATTTAGAGTTGTTTACTTTCTCTATGTTCTTATTTTCGTAATATATTTATCTCCTTCATTCTCAGTGTTTCGACTTATTATAATATATTTTGATTTCTCTATGTTTACCTCATCACACGCTTTTAATAAGACATCAGTGTTACTTTTTAGTGCATCCATATGGTTCTTTTTAGTTAACATTATCCACTTATAGGAACAATTGATTCAAGCCATTCAATGTTAGCAACTTTTTGTCCTGTTATATTTTCTTAATCGCATATTCTAAAACAAAGTTGAACAGTAATGGTGACAATGCATCACATTGTTTTAATTCGTTGAGAATTTCAATAATATTTGACATGTTAGTTCCTATCCGCACGCTTCTTATGAGGTCGCTAAGACACATCCCTAGTAGTTTTTTTTGGAATTCAAATTTGTACAAAGGTATTGTGTAAAATTTTATTTTGATAGGGACACACATGCTTTCTTAAAATCAATGAATAACTGGTGAATAGTCTGATTGTTTTCCCATTTTTGTTTTCTTTAAGGTTTGTCTTAAGGCGAAAATCTGGCCCAAACTGTATCTATTTTATTTAAATCCACATTGGTTTTCTTCAATTGTTTTTTTCATCTACATATATGGTTAGGATATAAGAGGACACTTGGCAGTACTTTGTAACATGTTGGGAGTAATGATATGCTGCGGTCATTATTACAATTCGATTTATTTCCCCTTTCATAAACCGAAACTATGATTAAGGTTATCGTATTTCTATTCCCGGTGATTCTCATCGTGTAATTTATTTACCGACATATCGACCCAGAACCTGCTATCTTTAGGTATACACGGTTCTCCTGTATAGATTTTAAATTCCTCTGTTTTTCTCCTTGTTGTGTACAGTCTATTTCAAAATGATTGACCGCATTGATTTGGCTGTTTTGAGCTGAAAATTCTCTAAGTCCAACTTCGGGTATCTTCGAAAACAGTAAATCAAAGATGCCAGGTTCGAGCTCTGGAAAGAAGAATTAACCTTCGCAATTGAATAAAAAAGTGCAAATGTTTTATTAAGTGCAATAAAACGCGTTGAAATGTTTTAAGTGTAGAAAAGAATAACATGCATTCAAATACGTAATGATACTGTATGTCGAAACCATCCATACATCTGACAACGTGATCGCTTTTTCACCTACACTTTCATTCGTAAAAGCACAATTGCAATGGAAGTTTGGTTGGTTGCAGAACACTTAATGTTTTGAGCCACTCAATATTAGCTTGAGAAAAAGTATGAACACAGCAATAACCAGAAGAAAATTAATAAAAAGGACTTCCTCAACGGTGCAACTGAACCAAGACAAGACGATCAAATGAACACAGAGATGGAAATAAAATAAGTGACTATGTAACACGTGCACTGTAAATACAAGTTTGAAAGAGCCTTTGCTAGGTCGCCTTCGTGAATGACTGGTCTTGAAGTAGCCTTCTTGAGTGGAAGGTCTCGGGTTGGAATCTCGCTGGGACAAAACTTTCTCTTCTTTTTTCTTTAAACATTTATTTTTATATGTTCGTATTTATTATTTAATATTTGCGAAGATGTGTAGAAATCACCGATTGGATCTGAAACCTGGGATGTATTGGGGTGAACACCTAGCGAGGTGTGCAAGGGGCGGGGCACGGTGCGTCCGAAGGGAGCTGGAAAGCAAAGCAGCTGGGAGACGGACCCTAGGTTAGCGGTGGGCATACGCACAAGTGTTGTTAACATTCCATTCCACCTGCCAATTTTCTATTTGGTATACATAAAATCCGGGTTGGAGTTACTCGTCTCCTACCAGGCGCCTTCTCAGGTGGCGGATAGGGGAATGCCGACCAGATATGGTGGGTACCGGAAATATTCCGGGACAGACCAAAACCAGTACTGCCTTGCACTTGTAGATGGCTTTATAATGGCTAGGAAAAGATAACCCCGAACAAAAATATCATGGTGAGGGAAAGCAGCATCACTATTACCTCTCTGAGGCTGAAAATGAATGACATCGGCAAGGCTTAGAGATGGACAGAGGATGACATCTTGAATGTCTACCTTTACTGCGAGGTAGTCGAGCTGACAACTCTACACCGTTAAAACATGTCAAGAAATAGTAACAGATGGTTCATGGATACTCCAGGGGTAAAATATTCCGGAGGTAAACTAGTCCCTCATTCGGATCTCCGGGCTGCGACTGTTTCAGGGGGCTCCAAGAACAGGATTAAGAAAGACCATAAAATGGGAACGTGGAACGTAAGAACATTATACCAAACGGGCGCTCTTCAAGTGGCGGTACGGTAGACTGAGATGTACGAACTAGACGTATTAGCGATACAAGAAGTTCGGTGAGAGGGTCAAGATAGCATCCGACAGGGCAAGTACACTTTCTACTACTGTGGAACACAGTCTCACGATTTCGGAACAGGATTCCTCATTAAGAACAGTATCCTTCAGGTGGTTCAGAATATAGAGTTCGTAAACGAAAGACTATCGTACGTTACGATACGTACTCGATTAGGCAACACGGTTTTATTAAACGTCTATGCTCTGACCGAGGTGGCTACTGATAAAGACAAAGATATATTCTACGATAAGCTAGACAGTCTGTTTGACCAAATGCCGAAGTATAATTCGAAAATTCTGTTGGGTGATTTCATTGCAAATGTAGGGAAGTAAGAAAAATATAGACGTACTATAGGTAAATACACCCTTCACGAAAAGACCAATAACAACTGAGAAAGGCATAACTTCTTCCATTTTGATTTCGAAAAGACTACTGGTAAAAAGCACCTACTTTCAACATAAATACACACGCGTATCTTTGGACGGCAAAACTCTCAACCAGATCGTACACGCATTAGTAGACAGACGAAGACACACCAACCTAATGGATGTTATGTCGTACAGATTAGCTGAAAGAGACACCGAACATCAATTAGTGTTCACAAAATAAGGGAAATGTTATGCATCGAGAACAGAGAAAGCAAAAGATCCAAAAACGGAAATTCGAAGTTAAACGCTTAAATAATCCGGGCATAAAAGCATATTACTAACTCGAACTCTCAAATAGGTTCGAAATCCTAGCCGACTCGAGTAATAATATTGACGGTGACAATAATGAAATTGATGTAAGTAAGATGTGGGAGGCAGTGAAACAATTAAGAGTGCAGCGAAGGAACGTGTAGGTGAGACGAAAGAACAGAAAAACAAACCTTCGTTGGATGAAGAATGCCTTAAGCTTGATGAGGAACGAAAACAAGCAAGGCAACGGTGGGCTAAGTAATTAAAGCGAAGCAAATACCAACAATTACAGTAACGCGAAACGAAACGCTACACTCGGGTTCAGAAACAAAAAGTGAGAATATCTGACACAAAGATTCAGGAAGTAGAGATAAACGGGAAGACAAATCACACACGATATATATACAAAGAGGTCAGTTCGTTTAGAAAAGATTACCACCCGAGGTTAGGAATGATTCAAAATGTAAGTAGAGATCCTCAGGCAGATCCGACTATAATAGTCCATGTGTGGAAAAGTTATTTCGACAAACCTCTTAATGTACACAACGGGAACAAACAGCGGAATTTGATATCCATACCGCAGAACCGCTGATTCCCGAACCTAGCGCGATCGAGATCGAAATGTCGGTAAAGAAATTGAAAAATGTCAAATCACCAGGAATAGACAATATTGCAGCCGAAGAAATTAAAGCAGGAGGAGCGGCACTAATCAAGTAAGTACATAATTTGATAACGGCTATATGAGAAAGGAGTAGCTCTCAAAGGAATTGAAAACGTCAATAATTGCTCCGATTTACAAAAGAAGACGATAAATCTGACTGTAATATTTACCGCGGAATCTGGTTACTTCCAACCTGTAACAAGGTATTAAGTAATATTATGTTAACACGCCTGTCTGTATACGTAGATGAAATAATTGGAGATCTCCAATGAAGGTTTAGAAGAAATAGATCCACGTTCGATAAGATTTTCGCCTTGATACAAATATTGGAGAAGAAATGGAAATACAATGGAACGGTTCATCAGGTATTCATTGATTTCAAGAAAGCATATGATTATATCAAAAGGAAAGAGTTATACAGACCCCTGATACGATTTGGGAATTCCGAAATAAAATGGTTCAACTAGTGAATATGTGTCTTAGCGACCCCATTATCAGAGTACGAATAGGTAATAACTGTCAGATAGTGTCATGATTCGCAACGGATTGAAACAAGGCAATGAGTTGTCACCACTACTGTTTGGAATAAGCGATTTAAAAAATTAAAGGGGACAAAATGGACTATAATTGAATGGTTTGAATCAACTGTTTGTATACGAGGATGATATAGATTTAATAGAGGACGATATAGATGCACTACAAAGCAACACCAACGTTTTCGTAGAAGCGCGCGATTAGAAAGGTCTACAGGTAAATATAGATAAATCAAAATACAGGATAACAAGCCGAATCACAAGTAAATAAGGAAATAAAAACATAAGAATTAGGGATGAAGTCATAGAGAAAGTAAACAAATTTAAATACTTGGTAGCATAGGTAACAATCAGTAATAAGATCACGGAAGAAATGAAATAGTAACTTAGTATCGGGGAACACATATTTCTATTCAGTCCAAAAACTTCTAATGTTGCGATCAGGGAAATTGATATTGGAAATATACAGAACAGTTACTCCGCCGTTAATACTTTACGGCTGCGAAAGTTGGAGTATTATCCTAGCAGATGAACATAAATTACGTGTATTTGGAAATAAGGTTTTAAGAAAGATATATGGGCCGAAACTGGACGAGATGATTGGAGAGTAGAGGAGGCTGCCTAATGAAGAACTCCACGGAGTGTACAATTCACCAGATGGTAAAAATAATGAAATCGATAAGACTAAGGTTGGCAGGACATGTAGCTCGGATGGGAAAAACCTTAGATTATATTCTATCCTAGTTAGAACGCTGGATCGAAGGAGGCCATTGGGAAGACGAAGACGTCGTTGGGAGGACAATATTAGAAGAGATCCTCTTGAAGTAGATGTTCGTGATGAAATTTGGCTTGATACTATCCAGTATAGAACTCAATGGCGAACGTTTGTTACTGTGGCTATGAAAGTGCGAGCTCCATAAGCCATATACTTAGTTAGTTAGTTAGGTACACATAAAATTCATTTTATCTTTATCTTTTCCCAATCCCTATGCTGTTCATTTGAAAGATCGAGACAGTCGTAATGAAGAACTTTTTAAAGGCACCCTTTTCTTAAGCACTTCGTGCTAAAGTTTAAAAAAATGTTCATGCATGATTAAAAAGAAACTGATGGGGCGCGAAAATTGAAGAGTTCATAAAGTGACTCTCTATGCGACCGCACCTTATGATTTTATTTTTAATCGGTAATTCCAACCTGAGATTTTGTGATATATCTTGTATAAGAACCAGCGGTGGTTGACTACATAGCATTACGAAGTAAATTATTCAATTAGCGAATTCAAGAATGTCGAGATTTCGAAATTTCGCAATCGTTGAAAGTGAAGATACCATAATCAAAAATATGGGTCTAGGTCAGAACCCCCAGCGGTCAGAAACCCCAAAAGTAGAAATGGTCAGAACCCCACACAAACGGTCAGAATCCCCACAAAACAGCCCAAACACCCAAATGGTCAAAAAACCCAACGGTCAGAACCCCCGCACAAACTGTCAGAATCCCCAAATGCGAAAACGGTCAGAACCCCCACATACATGGTTAGAACCCCAGCAAAACAGCCCAAACACCCAAATGAAGGGTCAGAACCCCCACACAACGGTCGGAAACCCCACACAAACGGTCAGAATCCCCAAATGCGAAAACGGTCAGAACCCCCACACAAATGGTCAGAACGCCCACACAAACGGTCAGAATCCCCACACACATAAACGGTCAAAACTCCCATAAAAACGGTCAGAAAACCCAAATTTGAAGACGGTCAGAAGACCCACATAACCAATGAGATCCCAACGCAAACGGTGAGAAACACCACACAAACGGTCAGAGCCCCACACGAAGTGTCAGAGTCCACAAAGGCAGAAACTGCCGCCAGAAATGTTAGATTAAACTGTCGATCAACCTTAAAATTTAGAAAATTATATTTCAAAATAAAATTAGCAATGTAATAAATAAAAAGTAAAAATTCAGAAATGTTTTCGATATTCAATTTTGGTAAACGTGATATGGGAACACTGACGGTCTAGGATTTCTTGGTTTGTGTGCCATGATAGCGATGGGCAGAACTGGTATTTTCTCGTAGTGGTGAAAGTAGTATTTGCCATACGTAAATGTTTGTTTAAAATAACAGTTTAAAACATGTTTATAAGTAGTAGTTATTTATTCCCTACATGTTTAAGACGTTATCTTAGCTACATGTAGCCTGTTATGAGTGTTGTATTACATGTTAGATAAGTGTACATGTGTGTAAGGAGTATATGCGCGAAAGGGGTGGACAACCTTTAGGATTTGGTATAGTAATTTGAATTGTAACTGTCAGAAAGCTATGTTTGTAATTTTTGGAACCTGAATTTACTGGTGGAGAAGGAACATGAGACTCCGGGGTTTCAGAATACTCCAAGTTTAATACAACATGTTCAACTGACATGAGTACTATTGACATCTAACACCGGAAATTTAAGCTATGTTTCTTCAGAATGGGTTTTCTAGATGTGTTCATGATAGCTCAGTAGTAGAGCGCAGGACTCCTTCTCGTCAGGTCTTGAGTTCGAATCCAAGAGAGACCTTTTCTTTTTCTTTATTATTAGTATTACACAAAAGTAAGATGGGAGGATTCGTTTCTACGAGAAATATTTTCGAAAAAATTTAGGTAGCCCTAAAAATTGCTGTTTTGAGAGTTGGGGTGGGGAACATTGATATTGTGTCAAAGGCCCTTCTGCCTCTATTACACGTTCCATTCTTCCTGGCATGGAATCCATTAGATGGCTGACAAATCAATCTCCTTCGTGTAACTCCTGCCATGCCTCGGAAACAAGGTCCAACAAGTCATCCCAGGTTGTTGGTGGATCTGTCTTAGGCCAACTACTCCTTAGAGTACCTTGTACCTCTGCCAAAAAAATTTCATGAGTTTGCGGTCTGCTCCACAAGGCGGCCAGTCAATTAAATCAATCTCAGGCTGCCTTGCAAATCATTCCTGAACCACACGGGAAGTATCTATTGGAGACTGGTCTTGCTGTAACTGAATAACACCATGAGGCTTAATTACGCGTACTGATGATACGAAGATGTTACTCATGATGTGTAAATACTGAGCACTCTAGGTGCCCTTCAATTCTGTGTAGCTGTCCTGCACCGCGACTGGAAATCCAGCATTAACATGAAATAGATACACGACCACTGCTATTGCTACCAGCCACATATCCAGGGTCATATCGAGTGCCTCTCCCGGACGATACACAAAACGGCGCCTCTCTTGTGATGTTTTGAATATGGATTCATCTGAGAAAGCTACGTTTTCCTAGTTGCGATTAACATTCGCATGTACAAATGCGATACGGTATTTTTTTGTTCGTCTGATAGTGTTTCGTTCACGGCAGCAACACTGCCACGGAATCTAACCTGAGGAAGCCCTCGCAGCGTATTACGAGGAAAGTGGGAAGCTTCCCTAAACTGTCTAGACGCCCTTGGTGGATCTAACCGGGCTTTGTTTACTAATCTCGCATCTTCCACTTCGGTAGACACATGAGGACCACCAGGAAATCGTAAATTGCCAGTATGACCTGTCGTACGATATTCCCGAACCCATCGTCTGGCTGTATCGGCCGAGATACCAATTCGTCTTCCAGCTGCAGTTCCAGTATAAGTCTCTAACTCCCACAAGGTAATTACAGTCTAACGTCTGTCTATGACCAACATTGCTCTGAGCTGTGAGAAGCAAAGAAACAAGTAACAGCAGATAACTGGCATATGATTGGTTAATTTGTTACACTACCTTATCTAAAATCACAACTGTATAAAACGGCCACTTAGCGTGGCTCAGTCTGCTGGTGTTTTAGTACGACAAATTTTGGCAATATTTCTCCAGTTATAACAGTAACTTGTGGTTAAGATATTTGCTTTCTAAACCAATACTACACGAACGTAGGTTCGAACCCTGGTCATGTCAAGTATTATTCTTTCTAGTTAATAACACAATAATAATTATCTTCATCAGATGACAAAAGTATAGGGTTTGCCAGAAAGAAAGAAAGAAAGAGAGAGAGAGAGAGAGAGAGAGAGAGAGAGAGAGAGAGAGAGAGAGAAGCTTTTCAAACCCATGTAAACACCTGTCATCTTTACTAAAGAATCATGAGTTTTGGAGATATGGAATTTGTATAAACATTGGGGAAAGTGAATTTGCTGTATGGCAACTTAATTCGACTTTCGATATAACAACATTTACTGAATTTGGATTTAACGTTCCCATACAATATAAAAACGTTCTGTTAACACCCACCACTTCCCTGATGTTATATCTTAAACACAATAATTACTTTTGTCCTGAAATGCTTGGATGCATACATATAAAACTAATTTATATTATCTGATTACTCATGCTTTAAGGAATATAGCATTATATAAAAATATATTTTAAAGACAGAGATTCGAACCTATAACCTCACGATTACAGGGTACACGCTCGACCACTGGGTAAACATGAACACATCTATCAATTTCTTTCTGATAGAACTCCATCTGAAGAAACATGACTGAATTTTCGGTGTTGAAGACAATGCAATTCATATACGTTGCAAATACTATTGTTTTCTCTCCTCTCTCTTGTTTATTATACTATGAACGCGAGAACTAAATTTGCTGTCTTCACTTTCATTGCAAATGTGTTTTTAACGTGTGAAAACGTAGGTGACAAAACAGTCACCTGGTCAGATGTATTGATGATTTCGACATACTGTATCGTTGCATATTTCAATGAAAGTTACTTTTTTCTAGGCTTAATAACATTTCAACATATCTTATTGCACCCAAAACAAGAAAATACTTATGCATTTTTCTCCCAATTGCGAAAGTTCATCCTTTCTTCCATGGCTCGAACCTGGCATCTTGGTTTACTGTTTCCCAAGATACTCGAAATTAGACTTAGGGAATTTTCAGCTGAAAATTTGCTGTAATAAATACGGTCATTCTTTTTGGAATAGAGTGTACATTAAGAGGTTTGTCGAAATAATTTTTCGACATATCGATAGTTTTTACGCTGGAAGATCTCCGAGTACATTTCTATTCATTCTTAATTTAGACTGGTAAACTTTCCTTAACGAGTTTATCACTTTGTATACATCTCGTGTGTTCTCTATCGTGCCGTTTCCCCTAT
>JAGDQP010010894.1:27274-54462 GCA_022664845.1 Lepisma saccharinum
CCACTTTGTATACATCTCGTATGTTCTCTGTCTTGCCGCTTCCCCTATCTACTGAATCTTCTGCGTTAGACATTCTCATTTTTTCTGAACCGTTGTGTGCTGTGGCATGGCGTTGCGTTTCGCATTACTGTAGTGGTTGGTATTTGTTTCGCTTTTATTACTTAGCCATCGCTACCCTGGTTCTTTCCCTTTGTCATGAAGCTTAAAGCATTCTACATCACACCAAGGCTTGTTTTTATGTTGTTTATACTTATCTAAATGTTCCTTAGCTGCGAAAAGTTCTTGAGATATTCTCGTGTATTTGTGTATATCTTTGTGTTCAAATTTGTTCTTAGCTAGTTAGTTTTCCGCCATGGTGAATTTTATCAATCTTTATGCATTGTTGCTGCTGATTTCATGAAGACCTACAATAGGTCTATAGTTTCTCTCAATCCCTAACTTAGCGTTGAAATTACCCACCACTATTTACGTGTTACACTTCGGCCAACTACTGTTTAAATTAGCTTTATAATATGCGATTCTAAAACTAAAAGAAGACAATAATGGGCTAACGCTGAATGACTTCAATCAACTGTTCGTGTACGTGGATGATGTCGCTTTACTGGGGAGAATATAGGCACTACAAAATAACACCGAGGTGTTAGTATAACCTTGCGATGGAAAATGACTACAGGTAAGCATGGAGAAAACAAAATACATGATAAGCTGAGACATAAGTATTAACGAAAATTGATACATAATAAATAAGAATGAGAACGTAGAGTAAGTAAATACATTTTAATACTTAGAAGCACATGTAACAAGGTCAAGGAAGGTGAAGGAAGGTGACAAAAACGAGGTCAAGCAAGAAACAAAATGTCTCATACTATCAGGCAACGCAAATTTTATATTCAGTTTCCAAACTCCTAATCTTGTGATTAATATCAAGAATGTTAAATTTGAAAATAAGGAGCACGGTTATTCTGCCGGTAATTCTTCATGGTTCCGAAAGTTAGAGTACGACGTAAATAGCATGAACATAAATACGAGTATTTCAAAGTAAAGTCCTTCGAAAGATATAAGGGTCGAAACGGGACGAGCTGACTGGGAAAAGGGAGAGGCTGCATAATGAAGTTCACGGATTTTTCGATTCACCCGTTAATGATATCATTATATTCACCCGTTGTTGGAAAAATAATATTGAAATCGCGACGACGAAGATAGGCTGGATATGTTGTTTGGATGGGGTATACCGAATATATTCCATCTTAGTTGGAAAACCGGAGGGAAAGAGACCGTTGGTAAGACTCAGACGACCTTTTGGAAACAATACTCTAAGAGATATTGTGATGAAACTAGGCTTGATTTAGACCAGGATATAATCCTATGGCAAACGTTTATTACTGCGACAATGAATTTACGAGATCTGTAAGCTATTGAGTAAGTAATTAAATATACCGAGACGAATAACAAGAGACAGTTTATTCCGCATATTACTAATTATCACGTGCAGAAAATGTTGCGAATTTACAAACAGTTGGGTAAATTATTTTCCAAAATCTCAGTAAAATCTCAGTTGAAAAATTCAACTCACAGGATACAAACAACTTCTAGTTATTAACAGGATCGTATAATAAAACAAATGTAAAAAATAAGTTATTGAACAAAATATAAGAAGCATATGTACTTACTTGAGAACAATTCCAGGTGCTTTGAGTATATAATGAATTCCATCTATCGAGCAGTGTTCCAGGTAATCTTTCAGAGTATTCAGAAAAGTAAGATACAGAATTTGTCCTCTTCCCATCTTCCGTTGGTTTGTTCTTGAGAAACCACTTAACGATAAATTGAAAATGTATATAAAAATAAACATTACAATAAAATGTGTTCCTCAATAATTATGTATTAAACGATTTGTTCTTTAGACGTAATTGAAGCTCTGAGAACAAATTCTCTCAGTTTAAATAGAAACAAATATAGGTCATGGATTTTATGAATTCAGCTTTAACTAGAAACTAATTTTTAAAACAATATAAGAAGACTTTCAACGTCACAGTCAGGACATTTTCGAAGAAACACAACAAGATTTCAGATATATTAACCTTAAATTTGATCACTGAGAGGAAAGGTAGTAATAGTTTCATAATGTTCCACTCTCTCGTTTTTCCTTCGCTATGATTAATTTAAATGGCTTTCGGGTATTAAAATACGTATGGTGAGAAGGTTTTTGTGTGTTTTACTCGTTAATCATGACGTTATGTTATCACTACTTCTTTCTTTCGTAGCCTTTCGACATACATTAACTGAACAATGATTAACGCAATGATTATTATAGTTGATCAATGTTATACTGTCATAAAATACGGTATGTAGGATGTACAAAATATTGTTCATTGCATTTTCTTTGTCGAGAAAAGTGACATCGTCCAGATACCAATATTCCGAATAAAAAGGCCATGATATAAATGTTTCTATCAATAATTAAACGTCTAAATTATCTTGATAAAATAACACTTGGTATTTAATGTTAGTACGCTGCAATGTTACTTCTCGTAGTGCGGTATCATCATATATGCGATGGTACCATCTTGCATATGGTAATAGATACAGTATATTGAAAAACTTTTCATTTTAAAATTGGCTTGACTACCGTTAAGTATTCTGGTCAGACACTGGTTTCCACAGCTGTCTTGCCAGCGTTCTATCAATAGCCGAGAACTTTAATTATGAAAACTGTAAAGGAAAAAGGCATGCTTTCTGCAAAAGTTGTCATCCTGCGTTGGTAGTAGTTTTCTCCCGCGAGTGTGCCTGCCTGGTGACTGAGACGAGAATTTGCCTCTAGTTCTTTGTTGTTCTATGTGGGTTCATCGACTCTGAACGATTCAAACGGTGTATTTTCGTGTGCGCTGAGAAAGGTATTAAATTTAGATGAACGAATATTACACGCTGAATGCATCGTTAGTGAGTGTGGTGAGTTCACACAGCCAGTTAAAGATCAGTTTTTCATTAGATTTCAGGAACAGCGTGTTCTAATCGGCATAATATAAGAATACTATTCGAGAAATCTAGGGAGACGGGATAAATAAAGAACTACGAAAGAGCTGATAGGTCATCAGTATTCAATGAAGAAAAACTGCAAGATATATCAACTGCCATGAAAGGTGGTTCCAGCAAGTCCATGCAAAAGTTAGCTCAATAAAAAACCGGTGTTCCAACTGAATGACAGGTGTATGCTTTTCTAACGCACTGTAGAATGGGTGCATATTCGTTAATTATACATGTTTCATTGCTATGCCATTGCCCAAAATTATACGAAAGGTCTTGCATGTTAATGCAAGACTACACAAAGAAAATTGAGAAGTCAACATGCCTAGCAATAATTACATATGGTATAATATTCTTCGGAGAAATTATCCAAATTTTTCGTGAAGAATGTACCAGTCGTTGTAGCGCTTAACGCATGTTTCACTATCAAATCATGACCTCACTTCCTGTTTCGATCGCATTTTTCCAGCATGTATATTCTGCCTCTTGTAATTCATATCTAAACTCCAACTTAACGCTAAAAAATGGCGTTAGTCGATTCAACGCAACAACGAACGTCTTTCCTAGAGCAGAACGATTTAACAACTATCAAAAACTGTCAGATTCCATAGTAGTGTGGGATGCATTCTTAAAGTGGCTTCAGCTCTATTTCCATTTCCATTTATAATTATTGGTATATGTAGCCATCAAATGATGTAGTCCTCTTTCCACCAATGTAGTATATCCGTAAGATAATAACTTCACAATAATCATAATTGATTTACTTCTTCCATTTATAACGGTAAAGATTTCTTCATTATTCGAGAAAAGTTGATTGGAGCATCATTATTGTTTTAACGACCTTCATATATTAGGTTACACGATTAATTTAGTGATTTGCTATATATAAATATTTCCTTTTCAAATATCGCACAACTAAACATAAAATTATTTTTGCATTCTGCTCTCACTCTAAGCACCACAATAACCAAGTATTTTTGTAACAATTAAATGCTTGTTTTTCGCTTTTCGATTGTTCAAATTTCGAACTCTTCTACTAAATATGTCATCTATCTCATCGTGGAAGGACAAGAAAATGAGAAATGGTTTCGAGAATAGCAAAGGCATTTTCCATATTTTTAAATCTAAAATTAATCAGGGTATTTTGAGACCTTTTAAGAACAAAGCTTATAAGACTTTTTTTTGTCTCAAGTAGATTCAAAACTATGAATGCTAGAACAATGTAGTTTACCTTCGTTAATGCATACATTATTATTATTTATTATATTTGTAGAAGTAGTTAAATTATTCCCAGATTATTGACGTTTGTCGTAATAAGTTTTCTTACATTGAGAAATGAACTTACTTCCATCACCATCACAAGTATTTCATGGTAGTTCTAGAAATTTGTTTTTTATGATTTATGTGAAATTTTGATCCTTCTATAATTCGACTAATTCTTCCCTCTAATGAAATAGATTGTAACGCCTTACGTACGTTTGCATCTATTACATTGTATTGTATTTGCTCTAACTCGCAATATGTTAAACTTTAGTTCTAAGCCAATACATGTTAAAGAAACAAGTTGTTGTATAAATATTGAGTAAAGTAGCGATGCATAATGCAATATACTGATTAACATTTGAATTGTAATATATTATCTTTTATAAGGATAAATGATAGCGTACCCCTGTTTCGGAGGAAAGACTTACAGCCCGTTCCAAAAAGGTTGACCCCATTGTTTAGGCTGTTTTGAGCAGAAAATTCCCTAAGTCCAACTTCGGGTATCTTCGGAAAGAGTAAACCAAAAATGCCAGGTTCGAGTCCTGGGAAAAAGTATGAAGATTCGCAATTGGAAAATATGTGCAGAACTTTTTTTCTTTCTTTTAAGATATGTTGAAATGTTATTAAGTGTACAAAAAGAGTAACATTAATTTAAATACCTAGTGTTAAAGTATTTCGAAACCTTCCATACATATGAGCATGTGATTGTTTTGTCACCTACGTTTCCATACGTACTGTGTATAATTACAATTGCAATGAAAGTGAAGACAGCAAATTTAGCTCTTGCATTCATAGTACAATAAACGAGAGAGAGAGGAGAGAAAAAGAACAGCATGTGCAACGTATTTGAATTACACTGTTTTGAACACCACTAATTCAGTCATGTTCCTTCAGAAGGAGCTCTATCAGGAAGAAGTAGATAGATGTGTTCATATTAGCTCAGTGCTAAGGCGTGTGGCTTGTAATCGTGGAATCATGGGTTCGAATCCCGTTCTGGTAAATTTATTTTCATGTAATGAAACATTCCTGAAAGCATGAATAATTAGATAAAATAATAATAATCAGTTTTATATGTTAAATAAAAATTAAGTAAATGTTGTTATATCCAGGTTGTCATAGAGCACAGTCACTATCTCCAAAATTCATAAAAAATAATATCCCCGAAGCTCATAATCCCCACGAAAGATGAGTCAATTTAGGAAACTAAACTGTATTTCATTACAGAAATACTCTGAAAGGACAATGTTTGAATATCCGTACAAGAGAAGGAGCGTACGTGCATACACTCGGTCGGCGGGTCTAAATATTACATAATTTTGCGAAACTTTATTCAATCTCATCACTCCAAATAATTTCTTATAATAAAATTGTATACAATTCGTTATTTAGTTTTCAGGTTAACTACTGGATTAAGGAAATTTGATTTTCAGTAAAGGCGATTCCATATATTTGAAGTATACTTCAAGAAATACACAACGGCTTTTGATTAAGCTCTCTAGCTTTTCTCGTTTCTGACAGATTCTAGTTGCCGTACATGTTTACAAGAGTAAAAAAACTCAACCCACCACTTGGAGAAGGTCCTAACAGGGTAAGCTGGTGTAAACTGCCTTGGAAGGAAACAAGATAAATAAAAAAATACTACCATACCACCATAAAAAATGATTGCTCTACACCAAATCTGAGCTCAAGATAAGATAAAAAAATGTATGGGCAGTAACAAATTGTCTGTTCAAAAGGTGCTAACCTAATCTCAAAATAAACAGAAGTGTTTTCTGGAAGTTTAGCGACATCTCAGTCGGATTAGCACCTACGTGAAGTTTTTTTTTTAAATAAATATTTTTTTTTTATTTCAAGCTCTACAAGACGTTATATTTTGCAGATTTGTTGGCGCGAAATTAAAATTTTGAGACAGCTTAGAAAATTTGGAAATGTAATTTTAAGAAAGCGGAAACAACAGTTGGTACGAAAACAATACGTTATTTATTTTTAATGGTTCTATAACCATGATTTTTTTCGGTTGTTCTAAAGCGGTAGAACATAAACAGGGAAATAAAGAAACATCATTGTTGTCGTTAAAGTAATTCTATATTCGTTTCTTTAGCTCACAATCGCTCGTGGTGTCTTCATAACGTCCGTGTTAATTTAACTAATTTCCCGAGGTCATATTATTATGAAATTTTACAAAACGAAGTCAGATGACAGTTCAAAATTGCCTTGTTACTTTCACATATTTCTATGTATGTATATATTTTAAAACAAATGATAATATTCTGTTATTACCGACTGCGTTTTTTAATAACCTGCACCCGGCTGGGTTTGGCTGGTTGCAGAACACTTTATGATTTGAGCCACACAATATTAGCTTGAAAAAAAAGTATAAACACCGCAACAACACGAAGAAAATTAATAAAAAAAACTTTATCAGTGGTACAAATTAACCAGGACAGCGCCATCAGTTGAATACAGAGATTGGAAATAACACGCGTGATGACGCTTCTTACGTAACCCGTGCGCTGTAAATACATGTTCGAAAGAGCCGTTTACTAGGTCGCGTTCGTGGACGTAACCTTCTTGAGTGGAAGGTCTCGGGTTCAAATCTCACCCGGGAGAACACTTTTTTTTAAACATATTTTTATATGTTCATATTTATAATTTAATAATTCGTAAGATGTGTATAAATAACCGTTTGCTTCTAAAAGCTAGAATGTATTTAGATGCATATCTAGCGACATGTACAAGGTGGGGCACGGAGGGTCCGAAGGGAGCTGGGCGGCGGAGTCACTGGGAATGTACCTAGGTTAGCTCTAGGCATACGCACAAATGTTGCTGGCATTCCATTCCGCCTGTCAATTTTCTATCTGGTACACAAAAAATCTTCATTTTATCTTTATCTTATCCAAATTTCTTTGCTGCTCATTTGCACCTTCGAGAGAGTCGTAATAAGAAACTTTTTAAAGACTTTCGTAAGCAATAAAATGTAAAGAAATATCTTGCAAGAGTAAAAAGAAACTGATGGGGCGCGACAATTAAAACATTTATAAAGTGACTCCCTATGAGAACGCGCCCTATGATTGTCTTTTTAATCAGTCACTTCAACCCGTGGTTTTGTGATATATCTTCTATAAGAACCATCGGTGGTCGAGTATATAGCATTAGGAAGTCAACTGTTCAATTACTGAATTCCAGAATCAGGAATTCCAGATTTCGGGATTTCGAAATTGTAAAAGTAAAAATAACATAATCAAAAATATAAAACCTAACATAAAATCTTGACAGGGTTGTAGGAAAAAACCTGTATAAATCGCATTTTCACTAATTGAGTGATGGAAGTAAATTCGAAAATTTTCGTTGCCATATTTTTTAATGTGATCAAAAATTTTCTCCATGAGAATCGGGGGTTTCGGAATATTTCAAGTTTAATACAACATTTTCAACTGATATGATTAGCATTGTGTTCGAACACGGGAAATTTAAGTTATGTTTCTTCAGAATGGGTTTGTAGATACGATCATGATAGCTCGCTGGTAGAGTGCGACATTCCCACTCGTCATGTCTTGAGTTCGAATTGAAGAGAGACCTTTTGTTTCTAGTATAATTGCACAAAAATATGATATGAGGAGTGGTTGCTTCGAGAAATACCTTAGGTTTGCTGTCCCTTAGAGTACGCTTCACCTCTGCCCACATATGTTCCATGGGATTAAGGTCTGTCCACAAGGTGGCCAGTCAATTAAATCAATCTCAAGCTGAGTTGGGAACCATTCCTAAACCACACGGGAAGTATGTAATATAGACTGGTTTTACTGGAACTGTATAACACCATGAGCTGAAGTATTTCTACTGATGACAACATGATGTTACGCATAGCTTGTAAGTATTGTGCACTGTCCATGTGCCCTTCAATCCTGTGTAGTTGTCCTGCACTGCGACTGAAAATCCAGCCGTAACATGAAATAGATACACGACCACTGCGATTGCTACCAGCCACATATCTTTACTGAAGAACAATTTAGTATATTAGTGACTCATCGTTCTTGGGGATCATAAGCTTTGGGGATTTTGAATTTGTATGAATTTTGAGGATAGTGAACTTGCGGTATGACACCGATTTTGGATATAACAACATTTACTTAATTTGTATTTAACGTTTACATATAATATATCGACGTTCAGTCAACGCCAACCAGTTCCCTGATATAGTTACTTTCTGATTGAAGTCCTTCTGAAGAAACATGACGGACTTTTCGGTGTTCAAGACAATAAAATGCATATACGTTGCAAATGTTGTTGTATTTCTTTCCTCTATTTCTTGTTTATTGTACTATGAATGCGAGAAATAAATTTGCTGTTTTCACTTTCATTGCAAGTGTGCTGTTACGTATGGAAACGTCGGTGACAAAACAATCACGTGCTCTGATGTATGGAAGGGTTCGAAATACTGTATCATTACGTATTTGAATGAAAGTTACTTTTATCTACACTTATAAGCATTTCACATTTTTATTCCACTTAAAAGAAGAAATAAATCATCTGCCCTTCGATCCAGGGCTCGATCCTGGGATTTTTGGTTTTGTGTTTCCAAAGATACCCGAAGTTGGACTTTGATAGTTTTCAGCTGAAAATTGCTGTAATCAGTGCTGTCTTCCATTTGAAATAGGGTGTACATACGCTATAACTATTACAATTTACAAATTTACAGTCGGTAATTTTTACAATATTTTAGCAAGTCGATATCTGTATCTTTTATATATGTTTACTAATCAATTTTTGTATAATTATGACAGTCATACACACATTAAAAATGTTTCACTAATACAAAAACGCAGATCTTATTATCATGTATGAGGCATACCTTTCCTTTGGCTTCATCTCATTTGAAACTGTGATATCTTCTTGACTTCCAATACTTCTGACACTTCTTGTCCATGCCAAACGCCTTTTGCCAGACTTACTCGCTTGTGATATTCTTGGCGCTTTTACATGTAAGAGTGTCTTTTTCATTCTTAACGTGTTTCTGTTTGTTGTTCGAAACATTCCTTTAGTTGCTTGCATCTTTGTGTTGCTCACTAACGATCTTACCCCAAATATTAATGCACGCAGTAAAAAATACAATATCTCAATCACTGACAATAGACTCGCTCCAAAACAAAGTCCAAAAACTCCTCCAAACGACACTGTAAATATTTCATAAGAATTTATTATTTGAACAAACATACATTTATGTTCTAATTTAGCAGAGAACTGTTAACATTTCTGTATTTTTATTAATATCAAGTTACTTCTATGAAATGATGAATTTATCTTGTTGTGGAACATATCACACCTTCGCAAACAAAGTGACAAAACTGGAAAATGTATAACTTGTAAGAAGAAGGAAAGTTTTACTTCACTGAAGAAAGAATATTTAAAATCTTTCAAACGGAAACCTGACATTTCTGTTATCTACCTAACACCGATGTAAATAAACTTGTGAAGTTTTCCTCAAATGAGGGGAATGGTTCTCTAATGCTTTCCAGCAAAATCTACGTATTTAAAATTTTCTGTTCCGTCACTTTTCTCAAGCAGGTAGGATATTCTGTAAACCATTTGAACCACAACTAATTACGACACAACTGCAGATAGAAAGACAATATTTCGACACCTGAACAATGGTATAGGGACACCATTACCAATATTAGTATTCCGTAGGTCGCTGTGCATACTATTTTAACTTCTAAATTCGCTGCTAAATAAATGTTATTTCAGTAACTAAGCAAAATAAAATTAAGAATTTAATGACTCTTCTTTGCCTCGTTAGAATACACTCAGAGTCATTGAAAATGATCGACAAAAACATTGGTTAATATCTCAATCTGACAACAAGTAGGTGATGCATATACCAATGAAAGAAATGGAACGTATACTATCTACTGAATATAGGCTCGGTTTTAGCTTATTTACGACGTATTGATTACACGAGTGTACTGATAAATACACAAAATCTTTCTACTAAAATAGTAAACGAGTTGATTACATTACAAAGGGACGGACATGGAAGAAACAATCAAATCACAGTCCTAATGTATCTTTCAGGGAAGCGAATCCCAACCTTATTAGTAAACATATGGCTGTTAGATGACAGGAATATATTTCATTTTATTGTTTACCGACATTTTCGAGAGTAAATTCAACCCAAAGGCTCATTGCCGTGTTGCCAACTGAATAATTCTATCACTAAAAATAAAATTCATATATAATAAAGATTCTCACACTTTACACTGCGTTATAGATCTTAAGCGCCAAAGCAAAAAGCGAGATATGCTTTTATGAACTTTCAATTACTGATTAGACTTTTGTTTTCAATATTGGCTACACTGTCTACTTATCAGAATTGGGCATGAATATATGTCGTCAGAAACGCACTTAATTTATGTGTCTTATCGAGAATCAAGTCTCAAAACCTCTCTATTATAACACAACATATTTATTAATAGGCCATTTACTGAATTAAATTATTTGCAAAACCTACTACTGTTTAATGTGAATTCTAAACCATTTCTGTATGTCGATGAAAATAAAAATCAGGACCTCTATATTGTAATACATCATGTTTATTAATAATATAATTTGTCATCTACTTAATTAAAAATACGGACAGAATCTACAGTTTAACGTAAACTACAATTCACTACAATGCGCCATTGAGGATCGAATCCCGAGCTAATTTATAATGTGTTTAATTAATTTAGATCGCACTTAATTTAATTTGGCTATATCAAAATAACAGCATTTTAAATTAAAAATAAGATCGAACGTTAAAAGCATTGATAAAGTTTTTGCAGCCAATTGCTTATTAACCTCAGTATTCATCATTTCTTCTAATCAAACAGAGTCATATACGCTCCAAAGAAACTAAAGTTACCAGTACATTGCATGAACCAGTTAATATTGGTTGGCGATATTCTCATGATCAAGGATGACTATTAAATACTTTTTTTTAAAATGTAACAGTCTATTAAAGAAGGATTTTATTGAGAGCTATGAGTATGAATCGTTCCCACTGATTCGTTGAACGCTCAAAAACTTAAATGAACCAAACAACGATTTTGAGTTCGATATAGATGTTAGTAATTGATTTTTCCAACACCGTTACTCGTATCTTCATATAAAATTTGAATTATTGAAAGGGATGCCGGTAGAATCTTTGCAGCTAGATCAAATATTAAATTAATACTCTTGTTCCATATGTATTTTTACAGGAAGGGAAGCACGACATAATCGATTATCCGGATATCTCATCAACTGCTATTGCTACATGTCGATTCTCAAAGCCAGAGCTTGAATATTATAAGTCAGGTGGATTAATTACTGGTGCGAAATTTGTACGGGAAGAAAACACCACGCTGTACCCTTTGCGCTTACTGTTCGGATTCTTTAGAGTTTATGAAGATATTATGTGAAGGTAGACTTCAAATAATATTCAAAAAGTGTGGAAAGGATTGGGGAAGTTATCGGCAAGGGCCTATGTTTATAAGTTGTCATTCCGGCATTTGTCTGATATGACTTAAACACTAAGAAAACCTCCGTCAGAATCGTAACACAGGCAAATACACAGCAACGTAATATTCTTCTTCCACTAAATTAGATTAATTTAATTTAAAATGTAGTTGCGATGAATACTATCATATCAAATTACATACGATCTAGATTAATTAAGAAGCATAATAATAGAGCTCGGGATCCGATCCTCGATGGCGCACTGTAGTGATTTCGAGTTTACATTAAACTGTATTTTTTGTTCTTATTTTTACTTAACTGAATGACTAATTATATAATTAATAAATATGATTTGTAACAATTTAGAGTACCTGTCTTTTTTAATTCTCATTGGCACACAGAATAGGTACAGAATTGACATTAAACAGTAGTAGGTTTTGTACTTTTTTAATTCAGTAAAGATTATATTATATTAGATCTTTTAATACATATGTTGTGTTACAAATATAGAGATTTTGAAACTTGAATCTCGATGACACACACTCATTAATTGCGTTTCTGACGACATATAGTCGCACAAAATTCTGGACACCTATCTTGGTAAAATAATCAACGCTGCAAATCTTAAAAATTAAAAACAAATTATTAATTTAGAACTTGATAAAACCCTATCTAACCTATATGTTTTGTCGCTTAAGCTCTAAAAAACAGTATAAAATATAAGAATCCTTAATATAAATACATTTTGTATTTAGTGATAAAATTGTGAAGTTGTCAACACTGCAATGATATTCAGTAAGTTTGAAAATCCAATTCAACAAGTCAGTCAAAATTAAATAATCCAGTAATATGTAACTACATTAAGCAAGGGCAATTAACTATTTATTTAGTTCACCCAAAATTGTGCAAGGAGTGTTAACGGATTTTTTCTAAGGAAGTAACGGGCTTGCAAATATTCTTTCAACTAATGATTAATCAAAACGAGTAAGAAAGGGACAGAGTTTCAAAAGGTAACAATTAAACCTTGCACCACTGGTAAACAGATTCTTTTGTCGAAAGTATGGCAATGCGTGAATGCGAAATACGAGTAAGAATCAAATACTCAAAGAAGGTTTGATTTATCTATCAATAGTAAGAAAGAATAGTATTTTCTGACTGCATGGAAATGGTTACTTATACGATATTTATGCATACAGGTTGTCGGATTATACATGTTCATTTAGACCTATCCTTACTTCAGAGATAAACTAGAAAATCGCCTACAATTTGGGGAATCTCTTCGGAAAACATTGCGGAATTTCTGCATCACAATAATGTAAATGAATCAACCCATGCTGCTTGCAGAATATCTCTTTTACATAATGTTGCACAACCACCATAATATCATAAAACGTACTTCGATTTGCAAATGCAGAAGAGATCGAGCTTGGTGCACTATTGTCATTATTAATATGTTTACATGACTTTACTATACATGATTTTTCTCGATTCTACAAGATAGGCAACCCAACTCACGTTGAGTGGTCGGTGTGACTTGCGTTCAACGTAGAATGTCCTATTTTCGAAAGCTTGAAAAAACATTTTTTAACGGGTGTGCAAAATCATTGTACTTCGCTTACCTAAACTGCACGTACCCTTGCTCAATAATGTTATTAAATATTCTAATGCATGTATGCATACAACAAATATTATTTTTTCTTAAAAAATACAAATAAAACTACAGCAAGATTTGATCCCAGGTTCTCCGTATGAGCTTTTCGAAATGCTATCAATAAGCCAAATTGGCAATTGAAACTCAGCCGCTTGTCAGTCTTATTTACTGTTAAGGACAATTTTCACTGCTTAAGGAGTAATGCTTTCTGTATTGAGACACTACTGTCGATGTGTGATTCTCAATGTGTATTCTTTAACTAGAAAGAGCAGTAACTTTTCTTTCTTTAAAAAAAACATTACCACATGTAATGTGTTCTAGAAGGATATTTGTAATTTCTTGTAGTGTGTAGCAAATATAAAATAACTGATGAAGGTCGCATTTCTAACCCCAAAACAGGGAACACAATTTTTACTTTAGGTGAACCAATAGATAAATTTACTGAAAGGTGTAGTCCAGTAGAAAAGATCCTTCCCGAACATGGAGAAATGAAAATATACTTTGAAACCGATGTTTGCTGGGTGACTATTTCTTAATGAATCAAGTACAATACTGAAATGGTATGAATTATTATAAATAACTGTACTAATTCTATGAAACACTAACGTGATACACGAAAGGAAAGAGAAAATTTCTTTTTCTATTAGTTCTTATAAATGGGAAACGATATTCATGATTTATAATATATAATATGTTGTTATTTACGTTGAGTGTTTTAAAATAAGGTCCTGAGAAAGACATACGGGCCGAAACTGGCGGAGAAGACCGGCATGAACGAGACTTTATAATGACGAACTTCACAGACCTTACGACTCACTTGATGATGCAAGAATAATGAAATCGCGAGGGCCAAAGAGGGCAGACCATGTAGCAGGGATGTGGGAAAAGCGAAGGTTATATTAAGGTATCTTCGAGAAGTAGGAATTTGTGATAAAACCTAGCTTTATCTTACAATATAGAATCATAAGGAGAACGTTTGCTACCGCGCCGATGAACATGCGAGTTGTATATGTAATACAGTAAGTAAGTATGTTGTTATTTACGTTTATCATTTACAAAAATGACGGTAGTAGCAAAATACAAAAAAATACGTTGCTTGCGACATTAATGTAAATGTAGTTTCTCTCTATATATTTATCTTAAATTGATACAAAAAAGGAATGGATTTTTGAGTATCAAATGGAGAGCATATTAGATAATGAAGGTTTTCCTTTTCACACAAATATTTGTGTGTGTGTGTGCGTGTATGTGATAAACTTCGATAGGAGTATGTTTTGTCCGAGCGACCGTACCTTACCTCGCAGAACGTTCATTTCGTATTCGGGAGGTCATCCTTTTTTTACCAGTGACTGACTGTCCTGAATCGAAGAACTGTATTGCAAAATATCACAAGTCCACTTTGCTCGTATTTTCATTTTTTCTGTTGTTTGGCATCTATGTTCCTAGGTCTATCCACTAGTATAACATTATTTCTAAACTCCAACTCAAAACTGTCTTTTTACAATACAAATTAATTTAAACTGATTAGAATAACATCCCAAAACTTTGGACTGCTTTTCGTTCCTACTAAAAACACTACAGTGGAACTGGGATGTTTCGCACATCAGGTCTTTAATAATTAGGTTTTCCCAGTAAATTCCTCAATCAAGCCAGGCATGTACGGCGGTGGTAACTTCAATTTAGGACCTTAACCCACTCCCTACCGTATTTCGCCCTACCTTATCGATGAGTGATCCATAGTGTCAAATTAAAAGTCAAATTAGGAAAGAATAAAAGTTAAATTACAGTTATTTTAGCTAGGTAAATAATAGTAGATATTTCAATTGTATAAGAAAATGTTTAATTAATAGAAAATGAATATTTCCTTTGTGGGGAGCCAATCAATAGGGAATTATAAGTACACGGGTAGTGGACAGCATTACCGTCGTAACGCAGTTATTGATCTCCTGAACCCACTTCGATACAGAATGCATAGACTACACACAATTAATACATAGAGAAGTCAGGGCTTCGCAAGACACTTACCGAGATGACATGGTTCAAGTTTGAAACCCGATAGTCGCAATAGGTGGATAGGTTGTTTCAATCACAATTGCGCACATTGTGTGATGTCTTTTTTATCTAAGGCAGTATTGCTTGGACAGTTCGAAATCTTGTCACAGCACGTATAGAAGTTTTGAGATTTTTTTTTAGAATGAATATATGATTACAACCCTACACCAAGCAAAACAACAACCGCTCTGTTTCCTGTTCATAATAGGCACCGTGTACATCGCCTTTCGGAACATACTAAATTTGGAAACATATTCCTAAATTTGGTGTCATGTCCCGTAACACTTTCGGTCTGCAGGTCACTTCTGTTTATGTCGGTAGTATTTTGGTGAGGTCATGCATATTTCTGCAGTGTAATTGTTTATTTACGTTGCATGTCACGGATCTTGACGACACTAATAGATACACTGTTCTTTCATGAACTGTTTTGTTAAAGTTTCAATATGTGGTGGCGACATCTGTCTGAATCTGTGAAGCCACTTAATTGTTTCTTCAGTTTTGAATTATAAAAGCACTTTACATTTTTCATAAAATAAAATAAATTGTTTTGGGTCTCTTGGTGTGTCCTTGCATTTAGGAAATGGGAGGATATATACTTTTTGATTATTGGGTTAATATTTACGTAACAATAGATGCCTAACACATATGAACAAAATGGAAATCCAACGGGTATAATATGTATACCTGTCGCTCTGATAATTGGCATACTTCTCCTTAATGACGGGTCAATATGACCGAGATGGATCTTTTGGCTGTAGTTCAGTTGCTATAAAATTGTCTTAGCAATTGGAAGATTCCAGGACGATACCAGTAACCGCCTGACTGAGGTATTACGAGGCCATTTTACCTGCGCCATGAACGAGCTAGTTTTGATAATAATCCCCAGTGATGGAATAAACACACACATTCATAGAAATATAGAGTGTATGTGCAGAAGAAATTATTAAGAGAGAAAGACAAAGCAGAACAGAAAGAGAGAAAGAAGAGGGCGGCGAAGTCCGGAAGAGATAGAGAGTGAGGGAGAAAGGTCAACGAAAAACATTGAAACTAGATTGATTTATTATTATGCTAAAGAACAAACACAAACACACTGTTTACTTTCTGATTATATCTAATAATGCAGTTTGTCTCTAAAACCGGAGAAGAATATTTGAGTTCTGTAAATGGTAGAATCTATTTTATTCGACAAATATCCGCACTGGGTGAGATTCGAACTCATTCCGTCCGAATTGAAGTCTAAAACCTTAATCACTGCACAATACATTACATTCCCAAAACCTGCGTAACATAAGTTACAGTTATTTTTTCTCAGTTAAAGAGTACAGGAAAAGTGAATGCTTCATGCCAATGACTTGCTTCAAGTTGTGCTGTTAAAACAAATAAACTTTTTTCTGTCTCTTATAAACCAATTCCCGTAAACCGTCTTTTTCTACATGGACACAAACTTTCCCATCGTAGGAGATTCCTTTTGAAAAATATTTTTATTCAATGGAAACTAATGACACGACTCCTTACTCTACCAAAGAATGGAAATTCTTGAATGGTAGAATATCACTTCAATACTTACCTTTTTGATGCAATATGTGTCGTGGGATACGTCTATAATATATCCAAGGAAAAAGCTGTTACTGTAATACGATTGATATAATATTCGTATGCACAGCCAAGAAATTGCTAATTTAATTACCTCACTATAGCTTGTACATTCCACACTTTTATTTAAATTTTGACATGTTGAGAAACTTAGTGCCTGCCCTTTTACTACCAGTTTTGTGAAGCAAAGTACGGGTGTTAAATTAGCCGTCCATAATTTAGTATTAATTGAAAGAATTGTATTTTCATTTTTAGACCTACAGAAAATATATGGAAATGCTAATTTGAAAACAAATTAATAATCCAATTCTTAGTAATTGTTTGAAATATGGATTATCATAATGATAGGTGTTCTGCTCGAAGGCAGGTCCTCACTCAAAGGTCTACGGGCAATGTAGACAGATGGCGGTTTCCCATTACCTTAAATAGGATGAGGATTACATCCTAAGAATAAGACTTAATGTTTAGTGTTGTCTCCTAATCACTTGTGATCCAACGAGAATCAAACGCGGGAACACTTTTGTTTACAAATCAGCTTACTACTCACTAACCTAGAGGTGACCCAGGTTGAAATATTAGTGATTCAGTAATTATAGCTATCTCTGTTATTTATATAACGTATTTTTGCTGTTTTGAAAGACAGTGAAATGCAATTGACGGTAAAAATATCTAAAAAAAGCTTAGCAAAGTAATTAAATGGAATAATTTGCATGGTAAGGTAAAATAATTTATACTTTAGTTTCACGTAATGTAAAATTTCATTAAATTGTAGGAGTATGGTAAAATTAGCGTCATAGGTCTACGGTTTCGTGCACTTCTTTTAACAAAATAGTATATTTTGTATTCCTCCCCAGCTATCATTACTAGTTTGCATTTTTCTGGCATTCCCTCAGTTTCGCCAAGTTAAGTTCTTGAAAGTATTTGGATTTGAATGTATTTATGACATTTATACATCTAAGACTCAGGCTGGAATAGTGCTTGGCTTGTGTGACTATAGTAGTCAATAGATCATGATAAAAAGCAGGAACATGTTGTTTGGTTATGTACCGTGTAACATAGATTGTTGTTTCCTGTAAATAGTGTCATGCTGATCATCACGATAATCAAAGGCTTTGGTACCTTCTTTAGCGTGCTGGATTCTTGCGACTGAATTCATTAGTTCAAACCGTTGTAAATACAATTTTATTTTTTGTAAGGCAAAGTTTTCTAGAATATCGGTTAAAATCAAATTGATCTATTTTCTTTTCTGCAATTCCCAGTTGATTTTTTTCTAATGTCTTAATAAAAGAGAATATAAATTCGTTTCTGACTAATTTTTCTCATTTTCTTGCATAAGATCTTATTTACATTTTTGAAACGGAACAAGTGAAACTCTTCCATTCGTTCGATTCAACGTTTTGTATTTTAACCTTAATAGTTATGAAAACTGCAAATATATAACAACACGAAAAGTTATTAGTAGAGATGTTTCGAGTAATTGGTTTATTCTTTTTCAAGTCAAACTAACACAGAGACACACTTACATTCTTGTGCAGAATGTAAACATGCACGTTGCGAGTACAGCTAGTTTTTTTTTTTACAAAAAAAGAATACATGAAAATATATTTGCGTTAGACGTGGACATTTATTACTCATTTATGAGCAAGAAAATAAGTGTGCATCACTGATAATTCTATTAAAATCGATTCGTCCCAAATTAAAAGTAATCCAAGTGAAAGAAGATATAAACGACCTATGTTGTTTAGAGAGTTGGACAACCCTTCTTACGTACTTAGTCTATGACTTTCGGAACTCGCAAGTTAATCAACGCCGTAACAACCGTTCGCCACAAGATTCTATTCTGGGCAAGATCAAGCCCGTTTGTGTAACAAACGCCTACTTCTCAAAGATTTCTTCTAATATTTCATTCCTTCGCAACGTCGTCTCGGTATTTCCAAAAGTCCTTTTTCCTCCGACTCTCCAACCTCGATGGAATACCATCAATTTTCGGCCAACCGAGCTACATGGCCTGTCCACTTTATTCGTAGCGATTTCATTACTTTTATATCATCAGGGGAGTTGGGCAATTCGTGAAGTTCTTCATTATGCAGTCCCCTCCATTCTCCAGTCATATCGTCCCTTTTTGGCTAGTACATCTTTTGCAGTAACGTCTTTTCAAACAGTCATAATTTATGTTCATCTGCTCGGGTCGTACTCATGCCGCGTTGTTTTACTTTTACCCACGCCTACATAATTACAATATAATTCCTTAGAATCAACAATAGCTACTGAAAATTTTCATGATTCATAGTTATATTTTAGCACAAGTCTATCGATTTTTTTTTACTTAGTATCGATCACACAACGAAACATTTAAAATACTTCTTCTTAAATTAGTATACAAGACTTCTCCAGGTTTTTTAGTTGGGTAGCTTAAAGATCTTTGCCTTCAGAGTAGGTTGATTGCGCTTGCGAAATTTATATTATACGAAATGACATTTTATTGTTCAGATTGTCCGGAATTAAAAGCATTAACTCCTGATGTGTAGAGGATTGGTGAAAAAGTATTAATTTCTTGTTCTGGAAAGTTGATAATGTGCAGAAATAACGATGCGTTTCATGTAGAATTTTCATTAATGCTTGTTTCACCCCTACCAAACTATCTGATGTAGTAAAAAGTAATCCATTATTTTGCCAATAGATGGCTTCAGTGATATGTATCTCGCGTTGTATACGTCCGATCGGGTTCAACGAGATGGCGTTCAAATGATTAGATTGCGTACTACAAACATTGTTCAGATAGTTGTGATGAGATAACTCAGTGTTGTGTGAGCTCTCGTCAAAATAGACACTAGCAAAGAGAAAATACGCTATATTTTACAGTGTTTCTTCGATAAAGGCGCAAATGCAAGCCAGGCGGCTGCAGTTGTGAATAGTGTTTATGGTCCTGATACTGCAACAACCAATCACGCGCAATTTTGGTTTCGTCAATCCCGCGCCGGTAATTTTGACGTCAAAGATGTACCACGCACTGGAAGGCAAGGTCGAACATGTCGATAAAATCATGGACATTGTCGCGTCCGACCGTCATGTAAGCACTGTTTCGATTGTCCAGCAGCTAAAAATTGCACAAAAAACCGTGTGGAACCATTTGCATAAGGCTGGATACAAAAGGAAGCTTGATGTACGGGTGCCGCACGAGTTAACGCAAAAAAAACGTCATGGACCGAATTTCCATCTGCGAATCGCTGCTGAATCGCAACAAAAGCGACCCATTTCTGAAGCGGTTGGTGACTGGTGATGAAAAATGGATCACTTACGACAACGTCACGCGAAAGCGGTCGTGGTCGAAGCGCAGTGCACCGGCACAAGCGGTTCCCAAGCCAGGATTGACAGCCAGGAAGGTTTTGCTGTGTGTTTGGTGGAATTGGCAGGGAATTATCTACTATGAGCTGCTCCCCTACGGCCAAACCCTTAACTCGGAACTATACTGTCAACAATTGGACCGTCTGAAGGCAGCAATCGCCCAGAAGCGCCCAGCTTTGGCCAGTAGGAGAGGCATTGTGTTCCACCAGCACAACGCCAGGCCACACACGTCGATAGTGACTCGCCAGAAGCTCCGGGGGCTTGGTTGGGAGGTTATTATGCATCCACCTTATAGTCCGGACCTGGCACCGAGTGATTACCATATGTTCCTGTCCTTGGCGAACACGTTTGCTGGTGCAAAATTCGTTTTAAGAGAGTCTTGTGAACATCGACTGTCTCAATTTTTTGCCAATAGGGACAAGGGTTTCTACGAGAGAGGCATCATGATATTACCTTCCAAATGGCAACACGTTATCGAACATAACGGCGCATATGTGACTTAAATCGGATCATTCTAACTATGGTAAGTCAAGCCTTCAATATCATGCAAAAATAATGGATTACTTTTTACTACATCAGATATTTTTCACTAATGTTACCTGATTTTATTTTCTTTGAAATGGGTTGAATTTCGGATCATAAAAGTTTTAATTTCTCTCTAAGATTCTAATCTCTGTTTCTAAGTGCCAAATTATTGAGGTTAAAGATCGATAAACCGAGCGTAGCTGATCTAAAGAAAAGTGATAGTATACCTCTGTTCTAAAACTAACTTAGGCAACTAAAATTTTTCGAATTGTGTTGTTTCATCACTGGACATTGCAATTTACTGAACTATTGTATTGTAAATGATAGGTCCGTATAGCTCTTGTACGCGTTATAGTCTTGCAAACATTGAGTGCTTAAGATGTTTTCGGACTGAAATCTGAAATCGGGCAGAATTGTATTTTTAAAGTTTTACGTGCTATTCGAATTTGAAGAATAACATATTCTTGTAATATTATTGTGTTTTGAGTTACACCTGAAACTTTTAATCTACCATAATGTTCCTTGTCTTTAATTCAAGATTTACACATTAAATTAACTTTGGAGGTTGCATCCAAAATTGCGCCGCGTTTAATAATTGAATACTTTCGTTTATGGGAATCTACCAATATGTTTCTCCGTGTGATCTAATGACGAATGCCGTTTAAATATTCTCGTGGCTCTATATTATCATCGGTATTTGAGTACTTGCACGAAGTGACTTACGATTGGTACTTTTCTGGTGATTTTCTCCTATAATTTGAATTTTGTGGTCGTTGGAATTAAAATTTCGGTTTGTGGTCTGTTCCCATTTTGGTACTGCATTTTGGTCCTGTCTACCTACATCAGGAGACTAAGAGTGATAATTAATTTTGGGATAACGATGTGATAATTGTACTGTTAATTGTTGGCTAATATGTACGTCACTGTTGTGAAAATTATTGGTTGTTATACGGTTGATGTTGCGGGTCTCGAGCCTTTAGCCATGCAGATTGGAATTGCTCGTCTGTACGATACCCTGCATTTGGTCAGTATCTCTGGAAGTACGGTCATAATTATTACCTGAGTATTTTAAGTTAAATGTATATTGAAAATTATTAAGCTGGAATCGGCTTGGTAGGCCTAAATTATATCGATTTATAGATCGAAACTGTTTGTTTCGTTTCTTATGAACTTTGGGTGCCATTGAACCAGTTTGAACTTGCATATTAAGTTTATTAATTTTGGCATGAACAGTTCGCATCGCTTTATCCACGTGTTCTTTCCTAATTTTGGTATGATATTTAGTATGCGTTTCATTGACTAATTCTGGTTCAGAAGAAACATCTGTGTTTCAGAAAGAAGTGACTTCTGCGCTTGTCTCGCTCGCTCTTCAGCGCACGGATTCTTTTCTGTACACGGTATCTACCAGATTCAATCTTTACTAAATGATTAAGTAAAGTTGAAATTATAGCACATGTTTTCATTCCTACGCGTTTAAGATAGTATGGGCGAACGCAAAATGATATCAGATTTAAAGATGTATTTGAGATATTTTCGTTTAAATTAAGAATTAAACCTTCCATGTTTATTATATGATTTGTGACACTTTCTCGTTCATGTTGTGTACGGTCCCGCAGATGATGCTAATATCGGTTTTGGCTCCTGGACGTAGGAAATTGGATGTTAATTTACTTTTGAATTCTTCATATGTGTCAGAGTTTAGATTGTATTTCTTAAGTAATACGTTCACTCGGTCCCTATCCCTACCAACGAATAAGCAACGTATAAGCTGCTTAAAATTATCAAAATTATGCTTGGCCACATCCTCAAAACTGCGGAGCAATCGTACAATGACATCCGATTTAAATTTGTAGCGGAGTAACTGGTTTGGAATGACTACCACTTTAAATTCTGGCGAGGCTATGTCTTAATTTGGTTGTATGGTTATGATTCTCTTTCAACTTCCGATTCGCTTGCTTGCGGATTCACATTTCCGGTTCTCAATATTGTGTGAATTTCGGTTGCGCTGTGGTGGTTCTTATTTTTCAGTTTATGATATGAGCGTAAACAATTAATTACATAGAGCCATTGCGTTGTGAATTTCACAAATACACGGCTGGGATGTCGGGACCATACACGGGGTTATTAGACATTTTCTGATACGTGATCCCACCAAGTAATACCACTGCTAGTTCCTTTCTTATTGACAATTTGAGGGAGCTCAGTATAAGCGTAGTAGCGAGAGAGACTGAATTTGTAGTACTCTTTGTACTAGCACAGTTGGTATCATTTAGAAATTGTGTAAAGATACAAAAGGAAATATATACGACTATGCTATATTGAGTACAAAATTGAAAATGTAACCATATTTCAGAAGAACATCGTCTGAGTAATCTAAGTTCGGGTACTTCTATAAACATGAAACACTGGAAATACAAATAATATAATCTAGATACTTTAAGCAAATCCACAATACCCATAACAGAGACTACATTATAATTAACCATATTGATAAGAAGTCTCAACTCACCTAATTTCAAGTTTTAGCTGAGATTGCTACAAGACGTAGATTGGGGAAATATTCATTCTTGCCTCTCACTGAGATTATCAATTCTTCTAGTCGCTATATTGTCCACGATCAACTTGACTGTCTCTCGAAGATATCACTAAATGTCTATATTCAGGCTAAGTCCAAATCTTAAGAATGACATAATCCTTTAACAACTTTTAACTTAAGATATTTTAGTCATACGTAATTTCATACTAAGACTGAGGTCCGGTGGTAATGAAGGATTTTGTTTTATTCTATCAGTTTTCCGTGATGTCGAGTAATTCTCTCATCGACTGCACCTGATATTATTATTCTAGAGCTGAAAAAGGAAAATAAGGAGAACATTTGCAGCAGAAAGGAAAGGTGAAAAATGGGAAACAACCTTGGTTCTTTTTCTCTGATTATCATGTGAACAAATTTGAACAAGGTAATTATTGCTTATTATTGACAATACTTCTTTTTGTAACTACATATATTAATAATTTCATAATGTCTTCCTGTTATATAACATTCCAAACATCTGTTGCGTCCTTGTGCTTGACATCTCAGGTGCGAAGCGACAAAGAAGTCTGATTATTCCTCCAATTAGTGATCCTAACAAATCTTAAAACCAACAGGTCCAATCATATCCTGAGTTCATATCTACAGTGCTGTTCTTTGGGAAAATGTTGATATAACGTACAAATGAGTGTTCTTAGGTAATCCATATTATGCACTTCCTCTGTTATGTCCCGTAAAACATTTCATACAATAACGCTTTCAAAATACATAAACTATAATTGTTTCAATAAAGAATTGTGCCTATATTTTTTAAAATATTTTGGAGTATCCCGATAATAACATTACACTAGGGTACTTAGAAAATGTTGATCATACTAGTGTAAGGTGCTCTGGCAGCCTACTAGTACTGCATATATATTCACTAATGATGTGATGGCATCTTGCGCTGTTGTTGGCCTTCCGCTTGAATATGGTATGTGAAAATGATCTCAGAAGTACCATAATACTGTCCACCGTCAAGCCTTTAACGTACCTGCGTCACCTTTAATGTTAAATCATTATGGCTGAATTCGAGACAGAAACTAAAGTTATATGCAATCGACGAAGAGTGTGCACGATATTGTGCATTAAAATATGGTGATGATAACGTCGTTCGTGAAATATTCCAGTTGGAGAGTGAAACAAGGGTGAGGGAACATTTTGTGCAACTTAACATAAGTGTAGAACCATTACTCGCGATGATTCATCTGTTTTTCGAACAAGTGGATGAAAGATGAGATACCTTTGTTCAAAAATAACTGTATCTTCCTAGGCTTGAAATGAGAATAGTAGATTGAAGACTAGGGTGGTTTCTCCATTAAGGTAAGTTTATCTCATAAAATTTGCACATTTGTTTAAAAAAAAAAAATTCTTTTTGTGTTTATGCATACGAAAAGAAATCTATATCATTGTTTCGCATAAACGCGTGTCACATTGTATCGGAGAATAAAAATAAAAAAATAACGTCGCAAATATTAAACCATCATCTAGTAACCTATTAAAGAAGGAAAACACTCTTAATTTCTGAATACACTCAGCATTTTATATTTTGCATAATAAAATATTTTAAAAAATTATGGCAATAGATAGCGGTTGCTTCGCCTGCATCAAAATACAACTAAGGTATGCATAATAATCGTTAAAAAAGAAGATACTTTTCAAGTTATATTACTGTAGTTAAAATTCATTCAAGCTAAAAATATATTTAGCTTTAGTGAAATTAATGTAGTACCAAAATTGGAGCGTATAAAATAAAATAAAATAAAAAAATGTCTAGGCTAACGTTGTCTAATGCAGCAAAGAATTTTCGACGAATATGTCATTCTATGTAAAACAAAGTATCTCTAATGCAAAATGTTTGTCTAAAATGGGAGATTTCTTTAAAATTAAAAGCGTACTTCTAGTTGGATCGATAAGTGATTCATAATGGGGAAATATAGAATGCATGGTATTTCCTCCAATGCTTAGTCAAATCAATACCCCTTTTTGGTCGGAGATAACACGACTGGTTTTCAAATCACTACTCGAAAGAACTAGCAATTTAAAAAATCATAGAATGTTGAAGAGGAGCAGTGCTGAATTCGTATCCCTTTTTCGAAACAATTTGGTGTTTATTCATCAGACGCTGTTTGTTCGAGACAAAATTGCTCTAAGAAGTATATGTCTTCTTAGCAAACTCTTAAGCTCTGAAGAGTATTATCTTCTGTAATCCAATTTCATGGTTTGCCCTTTATTATTATCAGCTAAGCATTATTGAGAAACCTGTTTACAATAATACGTGGTCCTTTAAAAAAACTAAAAGTCTTAGCATCTCCTTTCTTAAAAGATGTATTGCACACCAGAAATTGTTGACCGATTTGGTGTTCATGTTGTCGGTGCTTCTTATCGTAAAATAGTTTTGGCCTCTCGTGGACATGTAGAAGGTTCTTCGCTAACAATTATCGTGCGTATTGCATATCTCGAAGGCGAGTAATTTTGTTTGATATCTCACAAACCATATTGAATTTACAATGTGCTATATCTCTTGATTGGAAACCAAAAGTTACATAATTAAATCTAAATCCCATTGAATGCCTAATGCTTTGATTGATGCAATAGACGTATGCAACCAGGTAAGTATCCCAAGTAAGTTCATCATTGCCCTGTTCTGACATCATAGTTTTAATCGTTGATTCTCTTAGGCTATGTGTAGACTCAATCAAAACAAACAAACTGTGTTGGTATACTAAACATTTGTATGGAGTTACATTACATAACTCAATGTAATGAGCACTATGAAAATACATGTGTCGATCACTTTTCAAAACCAATTATAAACATAATCGAAATATAATTTGCTTAAAAAAATTGTAAATAGTTTTGGCACAAGTGTCAGGTACTGCCTGGGATATTAAATAACGACTACCCTCGCAGATAGCTTAGATAATGTATATATTGTTGTCGTAAGACTGGATAAATTCCACTTGAGTCTATTTGATACGATGTAAACACATGGTTTACCGGTACCTGTATGTGTTGGAGTTCTCCCTCAGAGGGTACTAAATTACTTTATTCTTCAGATACACAAAACATTAAGGAATCCTAGCTGATAAGTATTACTTCATATTTTTAAAGTAACACTTTCTGGAAGCTGACAAATAAGTTTTCCTGTATGCTAAACGATTAGCAGTACTTGTACAATGGATGGAATCAAACAATTTGGATTAAAATGCATCAGGAATACAGAGCTGCTTAGCGATGCGTCTGTTTTTGTTTTGGAGGTATCCTATTCAGGATATGATCGACAGTATGGACAGTATCCTATTTTAAAGTATTTACTATCCCTTAAAATATTTCCATTGTTTTGTTGTTCGGGGTTTTCCAAGGTTTCTATAATTTTAATAAAAGTAGGATCTTGTCTCTGGCCGGATCTAATATTTAGAACTTTAAACAGAACGCCAATATAATGTGGCTGTTCATTTGTTTCATTTTCTTCATCCTGCAAATTTTGAGTAATCGTATTCCATGTATCTATCTGTGTATCTTCCTTGTTTCTTCCTTGGCCTGTTTGTCCTTCGACGTGTATAGCGGGTATTTGATGTGGAATGTCAGATAAACTACCTGTTTCTTCATCCTGTGGGTCAGGGGTGTCCATATTTGGAGTAAAAATGTCAATCAATTTAAATGTGTCAGGCAGTGAGCTAGCGTGAAGCT
>JAGDQP010010895.1:0-12736 GCA_022664845.1 Lepisma saccharinum
AAAAGTCGAGTTATTTAAAAGTTCCGTAATATTTTCAGGTGTGTGAATAATTTTAAGTGAAAATTCCCTGACTTTTCCAGGATATTTTTACCTGTAATCTTATTTCCTTTTTCATTTTTTGGTTTTCAAAGTCAGTGAGAACTTCTGCATTGCATACTCTCTGGCGCATTGCTATGGCTTCTATTCTTTATTTTATTGAGTGGAATCTTCTCTTACAAGAGAACCACCATTACTCAAAAACATGCTTAATACAGTCTGTAATATTTAATTATTTACATTCTTCACTGATGTTTCTACCGTGTTACGTTACCTTTTGCCCCGACCAGTATATTTCGCAAGATCCTTCATTAACTTCATCATGTGCTTATTTTTTACTACTACTCATGTTGTTGTATCGTCTGTTAACTGAAATTAAAGATTATTTTAGTTTAAATTTTCTCAACTAATTATTTTACTGTTCTTTTCACAACAGGTACTAAATTGAAACTTATCACCAATCACCACTAGTTTTATAATCTCTCTCCGTAATTTACGTATAATAAATCGAACACTGCGTAGGCATTCTCACAATCTAAAAGATAAAGTAAATCTCAATTACCAGTAAGTAATGACTTGTTCCAATGATAAATAAAGGTAGGTTTGAGACAATATTTCTAAGGCCCTTAAATGTAATACATTTGAAATAGCTCATTGAAGAACAAAGACTGATACGTATTTTTATTTCACAGTGCTAAAATTATAAGTATGAATGGTAAATAATAAATGTCTAATCATTTATATTGTAGCAGCATACGAATAATTAATATTATTTTATGTAATTGATTCGTTAGTAGGTAAAGCAGTCATTTGTAATTAATCGACACACTTCCTTCTCGAATCTTCCCCACACTGTTTTCTAGTTAAATTGATCACTTTTAATTTAACTATTGATAATTTTTCACATGCTCCAGTTTAAGTGTACATGAAAGTTTTCTACTGATGTAATTTTTTTATTGTAAAGTCTAAAAAAAAAAAATTTGAAATATTTGCCAAATATAGACTGAAATTTTGAAGCGTTTACCCAACACGACGCCATCTTTCCTTATTTCTAAAACAAAGTTCGTTGCTTGTTTGCTTTCTTCATAAACAGGACCTAATTACCCTTTTCGTTTGAAATAGTGTTAATTATTCTTGAGTATGTTGATAAAATAGTTCGATGTTATGGGTCAACCATTGTCGTCCTGAGAAAAACAATGACTGAAATAAAGGATAATCTTCGTTATTGAATTCTCCATTTTCGACATTGATTTAATTAACTTTTTCTGTTAGTTTCTTTACACAAGCATTCTTCCGAAACAATTCATGAAGTTTGAAACAAGGTCTCGTGTTCTCCAAACTGTGTCTTTAGAGACATACTTTGTCACTTTATTTGGTCACGCCTACGAAAGACACGAGAGTGTCGAGATGGAAAAAGAGAAGTCTGTTGGTCAAGGCAATTACTGTGCTAGTGACAAACTAATGACATACACACTATACAGCAATAGAGTTTCCAGTACACAAAGTCCACTCCACCCAGTTTTTCACGCTATAGCAACTTAAAAACGAGTTCCCTCCCCGATCTCTTCTCTCCCTTTCTCGTTTTATCACAACTCCTACTACCTACTCTGGACATTTTGTGTTGGTCCTCCCCTCATCCTCCCACGCCGTTGACAACTCCCGTAATTAAGGTTATTCATCATCATTACGGCCCATATTTCTAGTTTGCATGCAGAAGCGCATTGCCAACTAAAGCTTTTTCGAGCACCGCTGCTACTAACACTACCCTCCCCCCATCTCTCTTTACCAGTGCGCCTGATTTCTCACAACCTCGGTTCCAATGTTTACTTATCAATAAAATCTCATTAGAACAAGGAAATGGAGTTTAGGTTCTCCTGACCTGTGAGCTATGTTCTAAACTCTCACTACTATTAGTACTGCTACTACTTCTATACAGTACTTGCTGTCTCTTCTTCCTGAGTTCTATATAAACGATGAACACATGAGAGGAAAAGAGCCTCACAGAACACCTTCATAATTAAAACTGAAAATTGGCGTTTTGTTCCTCTTTGCATATCTGTTCCTCTCTCTCTCTCTTTCTGGCATACGAATTGGATCGTATTTTACGTTCAGGAAATTACCAGGATTAGTTTCTTCTTTCAGTTACAATTCTCTGGTCGTATTGGTAATAAAACTAGGGTTGTTTATGGGTGAAAATGCTGCTCTATGAAATGTTGAGATCCTTACCGTATGACGTACACACGGAAATTAAATGCTCAACGCTGACACCCCCAACTGTAGAGTTTAAAATATGTTTAACACATGAAAGGGACATATAAATAACTGGCGACATCATAATCCAATGTTTTCAGTTCTCCCCCTAATATTACAGTTCCTGCCAACGTATAAATAATTTGTGAAAATGTATGTATAAACGAGAGCGTCAGAGATTGAAAATTAGAATGCATTAAAATAAACGCTATATCGTGTCTTCTTCTTCTTTTTCTTTTAAAGAGTATTTACAATTAGCCCATCGTTGTATAATAACGATTTTAGGTTCATTCATAGCGTTGATAACAAAAAGAGACCTTATAGTCCTGCTTACTCCGTGCGTTCACCCGTGTTAAAAAAACCTACCAGGAACCAGAAGGTGTAAAGAGGTGATAAAGGTCTCGTTGAAGAGGTCTTAGTTAGACTAGATCAAAGCCGCCAGAACCGTCTTGACTGGTGCAATTAATCCTTCCTAACAATTTTTAAAATTGATTCCATTCCACTAGATCTATCTGCACCACAGTTGGCATAAATATTATTCGACACAAAAGAAAATACTGCGGGTGTCCCCGTCCCTAATCACCTCAGTTGTCAGTGTTGCTAAACAATTTAAACATATTTTTTTAAACTGCTAAATATATCCGCATCAAACTTGGAAATACATTATTCGACGCAATTGAAAAATATTCTGGATGTCACCATGCGGGAAGGAGTCGGCCAGGTCATAAATTTGAAGGTACCACCCCGCAATCCGGTATAACTAAGGAAAAGCATTAGAAAATTTCAGTCAGTATGTCGGCCGCTGGGATTGAATCCAGGAGCTCCTAAATGGGAAGCCAGCGGTCTACTACTGAGCTACGGCCACTCATCATATTTGTGCATAGGGCTATGAGTTTTGTGGCTCACGAGGGAACATTCCCAACTGATCAGTCGATATTAACATGAAATATTTTATTGTCTTTACTCGAACGTACATATACCGAAAATAATATTAAAAGACCCACGATCTGTCATATTTTTATGTAATATTTTTTTTAAATTGTGACATTGGTCATATTTGCAGTAAGTAAAATGTCGCAGTACAGCCTTGTAGTTCACAAACCGTCAAGGAAATGATGCATCATAGGACACAAATATAGATTGGTGGGATAGTGCTACATTTTGGTACATACCATCAACGTGTCCACCATATTGGATGGAGGTATTTTTTTAAATGACAAGTGGGTCTTGTGACATATCAAACAATACTAGAATGTTCTCAGAAAGTCATTACAGGTGTCAGATTTGACCTGCCTCTTACGGTGTTGGAGTTATCTTCACTGAAAGTTTACCGCTTGATATATGAATGGACCCCGCAGTACAGCTTCGTTTCTCACAAACCGACAAGGAAATACAGTATGGCAATACACAAATGAAGAATGATGGAAACTGGCTACATAATTATAATTATTGCGGTATGACATTTGAAATTAGAAATAGTAAAAATTCCTGAATTTGCAAACGTTGGTTAAATTCTTTAATATATTACAGGACTTAAGTATACAGCGGCAAACTATCAGTGAAGATAACTCTAATACCGTAAAAGGTAGGTCAAATCTGACATCTGTAATGACTTTCTGATAACATTCTAGTATTGTTTGATATGTCACAAGACCCACTTTCCATTTAAAAAATACCTCCATCCAATATGGCGGACACGTTGATGGTATGTACCAAAATGTAGCACTATCCCACCAATCTATATTTGTGTCCTATGATGCATCATTTCCTTGACGGTTTGTGAACTACAAGGCTGTACTGCGACATTTTACTTACTGCAAATATGACCAATGTCACAATTTCAAAAAAATATTACATAAAAATATGGCAGATCGTGGGTCTTTTAAGATTATTTTCGGTATATGTACGTTCGAATAAAGATAATAGAAAATATTTCATGTTAATATCGACTGATCAGTTGGGAATGTTCACTCGTCAGAGACAAGCAATGGTTACTACTTCCACTGCAGAGTGTAAAATTGTACCAGCAAATGAAGTAGCTAAGAATATCAGCGTGTTAAGCATCACTAGTCTCACATTAGATTAGATTTACCTAATCAAAGCTAATGTTAACAAGGTCTGCTTTATTAATCTTCTTCTTCCTATCGCTGTACGATATTTGATGTAATCATCTGTTTCTCAACCTGTGACCTCTGGAGTACCACAGGGTAGTGTGCTAGGGTCGTTGCTTTTCGTATTGTACATAGATGATCTTGCTACCGATTTAGTCTGCAGCTCCAATGGATTATTACTATTTGAAGATGATTGAAAAATATTCAGAAAAGTAGTCGAACTATATGACGCTAAATCGCTGCGAAGTGATATTGATCGCGCATGGTGTAATGACTGGTGTTTAAAAATTAGTCCCCAAAAATGCAGCGTACTCACGATTTCTTTAAATAGACCACAAATTTCTTCTGTTTATACTATAAACAATACATATATTAAGAAAGTTGAGTCAGAAAGATCTTGGAATTATCATTCATAGTAAGCTCACTTTCTCCGATCGTATTGGGCTTACTTCTGTCACAAAGCAATCTATGCGTCTGTTGAGCTATTTGTACCGGCTTAAGGAAGTACGTAAGCTTTCATCTCTTATTACCTTCTACAAAGCATCAATTTCTCCGAAATAATATTGCTCCTTGCTCTGGTCGATAGCCAGTCCAACTCACCTCTCAAGATTGAACTCTGCACTGAACTTCTTCCTAGCTATTGTACGGTACAGAATACCAACCACTCGCAGCACCCACCGGAGGAAAATCACCAATCTCAAATTCTTGTATAAATTAGCCCATGGAAAATTCAAATCTGAATCTCTCTTGCCTGAGCTTCATTTTCGCATTCCTACTAGACTCACTCTCGAAGCAATCACCTATTTTACCTAGATCGACCCAGGCTTTCTATTATCCAGCGCTCACTCTTACATACAATGAGCTACTTATGAACATTGATCTATTTAACACGGAAACTTCTTTTAATTCAGCAGTGAGATGTTTTCTATGTTCTCGCTAACCGGCAAATAAACTTAACACAACGTTTCCAATATTTCTAACGAAGTCTGTTTAGATCAATTCCAACGTACAAATCGTATGTTTAAAAATTCACTTGAAGATAGAGTTGAAGTTACATGAAACAGAGAATCAGTTTTCATCGACTTTTTGTTAATTTTAAGTATATACACTTTATGATAAGAAGAAAACAAAATCAAAAGACAGGAGATATTATCATAATCAGGAGAAGGCTGATGACGTATACTCGGAGGGGGGTATAGGGTCCTTACTTCTCCAAGCTTTACACTTCAATAGAAAATAATCATAACTTTTCTATTATGTATACATGTTTTTCTGTATGTATTTTCTATTCCAGACTGCGCTTGACACCCTGCACCTCCCTTCAAAGTATGGGGTACGACGTGCAGGCACGAATCCAAGTTTACTTGTCGCTGTAATTACGTCTAAAATTTACTACTAATTTTGAACAGACATAGGAATTGGTGGAGAGATTGGAACCTTACGGACACTCCTTAAATACGTCCCAGGTCCTGGTGATAAAGACCTTCGTAAAAGCGTGCGCTGTATAATTTGTATTCTTTTCTTCTAATTTAGTTATCAACATGTCTGAATATATTCGTACAATTTGCTTGTGTATTTCCCTAAATCAAATCCAATCAACCAAGTTTTCCAAATAAAACTGAATCAATAACTTGAATGCTGTCATGGACAAATGCGACAGAGAGAGAAAAAAAACTGAAGTCATGTCTGCAAAGATTATCAATTGTATTAGAAGAGTATCAATGACATGTCACATGTGTCGTCACATAAAGATAACAAGTAAAATACTTGGGCAATAAATGACACGAATTACAAATTGATGCCTCCTAAAAGAAACAAGGTAAAATGAATAATGGAGATAATTCCACACAAGGAGAAACATTACGTTTCTTTTTGTTTGGGCGGTTCTAATAACAAAGTTCGCTACGATAAAAAGGAAAAGCAAGAAAACGCCTTTCCTTTTCGATCAACTGGAAATAGTGAAGGGGGAATCGTAGAGTCGTAAGTGAGGTTGACACGTATGCAGATCTTTGTAATGAACCACTTTGTAAGCTTAGCTGTACACGAAACTCTTGTAGAGACAGCGAATTGTCATGAAACATGATATCCTTTGGCGAGGCGCGAAGTAGAAGGAAAAAACGTCTTGGCGAAGGAATTGCTATTAAAACGTTGCGGTATTTAAGGCGCGCCAGAATAAGATGATAACTGTGTCTCTCTTTCCATCTTTCTCGTTTTAATTCTTAATTTTGCTGCACCATATTCTCAGCACTTGCATATAAGAGGTAAATGGTGCAAGCCAAAGCGCATCACCCGTTGTCCGTACTGTAACGAACTTCGGATCGGCAACGGAAAGGCACGTTGGTTCCTCTCACGTTGTTGACCATCCTGTCTGATATTTTCCAGGATTAACCTAGGTCCCCCCCCCCCCACGGCGAATGTCGGGATGATGCATAAACTAAAACCTGGTCAACTTCTTTCCAATCCGTGTCCCTCGAAGAGTGAGTCATCTCTCAGACGTGACGTGCCAGGTCAGCCCATAAATGAAAACATTGGTATAAGCCCAAAATAATAAATTTAGCGAAATCAAAGTGAAATTATTAACTACTTCATAATTTAATTAGGCAATTTCATATTAAAATTATTATTATTTTATCACTTGATTTTCTCGATATATGGAAAGAATATAAACTTCCACTATGTCTAGGATTCACAGACTTTAAGAAAGCCTTCGATTCGGTCTCCTTAGCAGCTGCATTTGCACATCAAGACATCGAAGGTGCGTACATTAAATTACTACAAAACATTTACTTAACTGCTACTTCTATCATTAGGTTACATAAAGAGAATGAAAAATTCAAAGTTTGAAAAGGAGATTCAATTTCTCCAAAATTATTTTCTGCAGTCCTGGAGAAAGTATTCCAAAATTTAAACTGGGATGAAGTAGGAATAAAAATCAATGGCGAATATCTTATAATCACCTACGATTCGTTGATGACATAATCCTGTTTGCTTCTTCAAGTGCAGAAGAAATACAAACCAGAATGGAAGAGCTGTAATGAGAGTTCAAAGGTAGGACTTAAAATGGATTTAAGTAAAACAAAAGTAGTATACACTGAACATGCTGAAAGGAAGGAAATAAAGATTCCCGGAGAGACAGTAGGCATAGTTGATATTACTCAACTCAAAACATCAAATGCCACTATGGCCAATTGAAATAAGTAGAAAGATGTAAAATGACGTGGGGTTCGTTTGCAAGACTACACTTTATTTTCAAAAGCAAACTACCAATGAGTCTCAGGCGTAAAGTTTATAATCAATGTGTCTTACCCCTGATGATATACGGCTGTGAAACTTGGACATTGAATGCGCAAACGACTCAAAGATTAAGAGTTACATAAAGTGCAATGGAAAGATGCATGCTAGGAATAACCAGGAGAGGAAGGGGGAGAAATGAATGGATTTGCTCAGAAACAAAGGTAGAAGAAGCACTGAAGACTGCGAGGAAGTCTTGTCTCATCAAAAGTGGACTCGTCAAGTAGACTCTCATCAAATGAGGATCACATAACTAGACGAACAGATGGAAGATGGACGACAAATGTTCTACATTAGATTCCCAGAGAAAAGAAATGACTTAGAAGACGTGTATAGATGAAATTAAGCGTTTTTCAGGAGCTACATGGATGAGGATAGCAGAAGACCGAGATGTGTTGGAGGCAATGGATAGAAAACAACTGAATATGTTCATGAAAAGAACATACAGTGTCCATAAAACAGATTAAAATCAGTAGTTATTTAACAAATAAGTAATGACTGCATTGTAATGAATAGTATTCGTTCACAAGATATTCCAAAATCGAACCATACCTCGCTTGAGAAAATCTCGAATGAATGTTAGTGTAGCAATCGTTAAGTATACTAAATTGTTGATCACGCTCTGTTGCTTCGTCCAACCGCATGTGTTTTATTAAATCTGTATACAATGCAAGCTTCAATTATGCTGTCTTCCAAGTGCTCAACGCATTAAATACTTGACACTGGGCCTTGTTCTCTCTCAATTAAGGTCCATTTACCCTTTATTGACGTCAAAGGGAATGAATGCTAAGGAATGAACTCATTAACAACGTTCTTTTATTTCTGTGCATCAGCACTCTCTGCAAGTGGGGTTGAGTGGGTGTGATTGTCTATGAGGAGAGGGGAAGAGTAAGAGATAAAGAACATCGTTCCGTCTGGTTTTTTTTTTTCTCCCTTATGTTCATACTGCTGGTATTTTGAAGTATACAGTTTAGAAACCTAACCTTGATTTTTTCTGAACCACTAACATAGTAATTTACTCAACAAGGAAACTCGGAAATCCTGCATCTCTTTCACTAAACACACGTGTGTCATTTTTCTGTTCCTTTTTATTTGAATTAAAACCATGCTTTTAAGACCTATTATATTCTACGTATACCCCGATAGTAAAATAAGCTTGATTCAAACTTACTACAAGCTTGCCATGTATGTTTAAGCTTGCCAATGCAAGTCTAAAGCTTAAACCATACGTACTAGTTGGCACCTGCCAAGTTTTCCATAGCAGGCTTGTTACAAGAAGCGTGAAATAAGCCTGCAGTGACACTAGCGGCCAAATAACTCGGCCTGAACCTTAGATGCCTAAGGCCCATAAATGAAATTCAATTCAATTCAGCAGCCAAATACTATATATCAACAATTGTCTACGTTCAGGTTGAATCAAACTTACAATTTCAAGTCAACATAGTACAGCCAATTTCAAGCTTTAATCAAGCTTGTTACACCAATCGTAACTACACAGCGAAAATATACTCAAAATCAAGCTTGCCATAAGCTTGTGTTCTAAGTGGAGATCAGGGGTTGCGACAGGATTTTTAGCTTGGGGTAGTGGTGTACAGTCAAAATTGGCAGGGTGTAAATGGAGTTTTGCACGGTATCTATCGATTTTTGACGGTAAAAGTCTTAAAGTTGGGGGATGTTCTTGGAATCGTGGGGTCTCGGGTTCGATTTCCGGCTCTGCCAAGAGAGTTTTTTCAAAGCGAGAGAATCTGGAACGCTGCCCACCCAGCATCGTGATGCAATTGGGGAGCTGCTGTGAATAAAAGACAGCGGCGATCACAGTTGAGAGCTTCGGCTCTCCTCTCCGAACCCGTCTTGTCATCATCGGAGCAGTAGACCAATCTCCTCCCTCCGGGGAGAGGCCTCATCTAGTAGTGGATCGAATATGGCTGTGATTTATTTTATACGTAAGGAAAATTTCCATCAGATGGCAGCAAAGTGCTAAGACTGTTCATTCTGAATAAGTTTTCTTAAAAAAAGTTGGAATGAAATGTTTTCTTTCTTCCAACCAACCTTCAAAAGCTGTAGTAAAAACTTCGTTTTCATGTTACACCAGAACGAAATAAATTTCTCGCTACAAACGTTCATAGAGCTGGTTGCCTCTCCCTTTTAACGTAGCTGGATACAAACTTTAATAAACACAATAGATACTTAATGCAAATTGCCTATATTTAAAAAATAAAACAAAATGAGATTCGATCCAACATCATGTAACTAACAGAGTTCCATTTATACTCATGATGGAATTTCATCGTAGTAATAACATGCCCATCGTGTCTACTACTAACCGAAAACTATTTCTGGAAATATAATTACCGCCTCTCAGCACTATATATCCTCAATAATTAGAGTTGCGTTATGGTACAATAAGATATTAATGGTACTCATAGATGCATACACCAAACAGTTATTCAGCTTATAACAGCGATTGAATCAACGCGTTTGAATTAATCCCAGGATGAGTTTTTGTCAGAACGCGGAAATAGACTGTGCGCGCTCTTCTTTTCTTCTTCCGTTTCCAAAGAAAAAAAACAGGGAAAGAAAGGAGAGGCGAAACAAAGTCACAGATAGGGCTTGCGGAAAAATCCAATCCCCAAACTCTGCTACAAGCGATTAGTTTTTACCTAAGCCTGACAAGGCGAGGAGAGAGCCTTTGGCTTGATTGTGATTGCTCGCCATGGGCAGGAAGGTTATCGTCGGCCGCTGTCTTGCAAACATGTTGCCAACTTACAATTTCCAAGATTAACGGAGAAAAAAATCGAGAAAGAAAAGGAATACGAGAAATCCGCTTTGTAATCTCTCGCTCCTTACGTGTTAGGATTCCTATGTTCGATTCCCGACAGGATATCCCAATTTTATCCCTTGACACAGCATCGTGACGCTCCAGTCTTAAAAGCCACGTAGACCTGTGATAGGGATCATTTGTGTTGGCAACATGAAACCCTCTTTGAACAAAAGTTGCCTGGAAAGCCATGATCTGCGTTGTAGCTCCTTGTCACTATTCTTATTTTGCAAATATCTACTTTGTCATCAAAGTTAATAAACAATTTTGACTGTAACTGGCTCGCTCACATTGCGCATATAGGATTATTTGTATCCTTATTTACTTAATTTACAGTTCATTGGCTGAATAGGCAGCCATAACCCTAATAGTATTGGACACATTGGAGAGTTGCAAACAGTTCGATATGTCAAGTACGCAAGTTTGCAAACAGTGTGACAAAGCAATTTGCAAGCCTCTTTAAACTTGAAACCAACTTAAAACAAAAGTGTTAGTTGACACTTTACAAACGTGCAGCAAGTTTGTACTGGCACACTTGCTGCAAGGATGCAAGCGTAGAATGACCCGGTTGGTGTGTTTGCAGTAACTTTGCATCAAATTAACAAGTGACCTATTTTCTTGCCAATGTTTGAAGCACGTTTACTTCTAGTACAAAAAGCAACATGACATAACAAGCTAGAATCAGGCCACGTGCGCATTTCATGGAAATGTCTATGCTATTACGGAGCTAGAGGCATTACAAATTTGAGGAATGACATCTCTAGACGAGCATTTTCCCGGAAAAGCAATGGGGAAAGAAGGAGCCAAGGCCTTAGTCTAGGTACCAAGATAACGTATAAATAAAAACAGCTGGAAGATCTCAGCATGAACGTGATTGGATTTCAACATGACAATACAGGATTCCAAGCGAATGTGGCAATTACGACGATGAGGAGGAATGGTAGAATTGAATGTCACTGCATATCTGTGGAACATCAGGTAAAATATGGAATAGAAACCACGCTTCTGACTAATGCTGTTCGAGGACTGGAGTCTCGTAATGTGACCACTTAAGAGTGTCACTTTACAGAAAATTTATTATATGAGGTCTGTTCGAAAAGAATCCAGAATGGGGATTCCCACTAATAAAAAGAGTATCATCAGATGTGAATTACCATCATTTCCTCCTCAGTTTCCAAAGAAAAACTGCCGAATTTAGTGTTGAAAAATCCCTTAAACCCGGCGCGATTTTGATTTGGCAGTAACGTACGTTGTGTCTTTTATCACTGCCTATATGAGTAGCAAGACAAGAAGTGTATATTTCAAGCAGTTCTAAATTTTCCCGATATGAAGAAGGCAAGCTTTGTGGATAACAAAGGCATGAATAGTTCGTTTGAGTTCAAACGCAACATTCAAATTACCTTTGCATTCGCAAGGTCTGGAGTTGAAATCCGAAGGACCCCCCCCCCTCCCATTGCGACTGGATTGTTCCCTCAGTCACATCACTAAACGTCGGACTAGTACCTTCAAACATAGCCCTCCTTTCTCACATCTCTATATCTCCTCCCCTATCGCAACCTGACCAAAGAATGCCTAAAGCCATTTCAATGTTTAAATCACAAACAAGTTTTCTCAAGCCCTTAACAAATCTTGGCTTTAATATTAGTGCTTGGCAACTTTAATTGTATTCCTACGACTTTGTTGCCAATATGAAATTCGACAAAAGTATATTGTTGTATGTATATACGAGATCTGTGCGAAAAGTAAGCAGCCATGCCATATGAAACAATATACCTTTATTAAACAAGATACACTGTACCAACAACAATGGTCACCTTCAAAGTAGACACTTTGGGAGGACCTCACATACTTCTTCCAACTATCTCGTCCATCATTCCAAACGCTTTGCAAAGGCCATTGTTGGATTTGTCATTAAAAAAAGGAATAAAAAATCTCAGATTTCCACCAGATTTGCGAATATGTGGATTTATTTTGTTTTGCCTTCAACGTTCGAGCAATGAAGAAAGAGAATATTCTAAAGCACTATCAACAAACATGGGGATGAAAATTGTAGTGGGCTAATTCAAGTCTGTTTGAAAATTGATGCAATCGAAGATAATATAATTTCGTTGTGATTAAGTTCACAAAAATCTCTGCATTTTCTTTCTGGATCCGGGGAAGTAATTTTGTGCGTTATTTTGGTTTAAAATTCTGTCTCTCTGACAATTATGTGTGTGTGTGTGTTTTAGTT
>JAGDQP010010895.1:13136-54461 GCA_022664845.1 Lepisma saccharinum
TACTGTTGAGTTGTAGGAACAAACAAATTTGAATCGCTGGTATACATGGAATTAATTAAGCAGAACTGAAAGTTACGTAGTCACATATGAATGTCCATAATTTCTATAATAATTAATAAATTTTGTTGATCTTTTCACAAATTATTTCCAAAACATCGTTATTTAATTTAGAAAAAGTTTTATCACAGTATTACTTACACGAAAGAAGTTTTAGTCCAAAATACATGGTGCAGAAAGAATCAATTTCGCTTTAATAATTGTGTGACGTCATTACAGATGATTACTACCTTATACAAAAGAAGTTCTGAATAAATCTTGAAAATATAAAATAATAATATAAAATATGACTTTTTCATCGGAGAATAGTGGCTGGAGTTGAAACCAAGATTATCGAACCATGTAGAATAATATAAAATTTACTATTAACATCGAAACGGTACGCAAAAATAGTCGAACAGACATGTTGCTAATTTGATTAAGTAATGAACACAAGCGGTAGCTGTCAAACATTGCTAATCGGGAATTTCGAATAGATTTGGAAAACTGGAGACGAAAATTGGCATATGATTATTAAAATCTAACGAACCGGTACTTGTAAAAATTCGGTTAATAGCGGCCCCATACTGAAATTTAGAACATATTGTACATTTCGATAAATAATCTCAAAACAAAAATATTAATTTTGATGAGGTGAAAATTCCGAAATTATGTCGCTGAAAAGTCCTGATAGCACTTATATCGGTTTTAATCTTCTTGATTCAAATATTATATTTTACCGGAACGGACGAAATCAATCGAAATATTATCAAAATAACTACTAAATTTTGTATTTATATCTACCTCTCGTAGAAAGGGCTTAGGAAGTACAGATGACGGAAAGCCCATACGTCCATTCGTCTCGTCTTTAAAATTGGAACTGAACTAACATGGCGTGGGAGAGCAGTTCTCCCAGCAAACGGAGAAGAAGGCTGATTCACACCAATCAGCAAAAAACAAGTCACGAAGCAGTGACTAGAGTCCAATCAAAAACAAGCGTTAGATCCAAGTCATTGCTGCATGACTAACGAAAACCTGGATGGATAACGATTAAAAATCCAAAGCAGAAATCAAAACGAAACACGCTCAAAGAGTCTAAAACCAACCAAAGAGAATGAGGTAAAGAGAACACACAGAAGGAAAACAAAACGGAGACTAGAAAATAAAATGGGGAGAAAACAAATATAAAAATGGAACAGCAACTAGGCTGTTACAAAGGGTTCACGAAAGCAAAGAAACACAGGTATCTCGTTGCCTCTCGTTGCCTCTCACTAAGCTTGTATAGAACAAACCAATCAAACTTTGTGACGACTCTGAGTGCTGAAGCCATCTTTCGATCGTTGTTCTGTGTACCTTGAAGCTGAACGTGTCCTCTGATTCGCTGACATTAATTTATTATGACTTGGTCAGCATCCTCTTAAGAAACCACTGGTGGACACCCAGAAAATGCCCACTGATGGACACTCTTGACGTTTCTGTCTCCGTCACAGAATTTCCGAAGCCAACAGGCACATGTACTATCGACAACCGCATCTTCCTAATTCACATGCATTATGATCCCTTTCGAATAGGCCTAGAAGTTTCTACTCTTGGCGCAAACTTCTCGATAGTGTCCCTTGCAAAATTTCTTTGATAGGAGCCTTCTATCGTGAAAATTTGTGACTTTTCCTTAAAAAACGCACCCAGTATAAACATCCAGCGAATCACAGTAGTCGAGTGCAACATCCATTTAAGGAAAACTCTTTCTTTGCTTTTTTCTTGGAGTTATGAGAATTGTATAACCATCAAGATTATGAAGCATCTCTTCTCAAAAGGATAGTAAAACTAAGTTTAGTATTCTTTCTATTAGGTAATTGTATTGAAAATATTGTGATGATGATATTTTATATTTGTAGTCAACTTGATCTTCTGATAACGAGATGTCTCTGTGTCATCATTGTTTTGTTTGGGAATATTTCATAATTCTGTTACATTTTAGTCCTGCAACATTAAAATCATAGATTGTGGCATAAGATTATCGCTTTCAGTGGCGTATCCTGAGTTTTGAGGTTCAGCATGCAATGTTGTTGTTACTACTACTATTATTATTATTATTATTATTATTAAGAATTATGTATGGGAATAAGAGATGACTTCTATCTAATTGCTCTTTACAAACTTGCAATTCCCTCTTTCTTACTGTCATAGACCTCGAGTAACGAAGTTCGGTCGACACATGGGAGTTTCACAGGTGATTTACAAGTGTTTCAATAGCATGCCAGTTTTCATGCGAAAACTGGAACCGAAAAGGTGATAATTTCTTCTCGTTTTGGTGTTAAATTAAATTTTCCTACAGAAAAATAATAGGATGGCGCGGTAGGTATACAGAAGACACAGAGAGCAAGAAAGAATTTGATCATTTGTTGCCGCTCACGGAAATTACAGCTGCCACTAAGGAGGAAATAATTACGTTACTTCATAAATAACTTTTATCCTTTTCTAGATGAAATGCGAAAATAGGAAGTATCCTCAGTAAAGTCAAGAAAATATGAGTATATAACACATTTAGATGTTTCTCTTGTGATTTTTCTGAAAATCCTCACATATTCCACACAGAATTCCACTTCACGCAAACTACAAACAACTTCCAAAATTACAAACATTTTGTGGAATTCCACATACATTGACGGCGCTGCAACACATACTCTCTCATCTAGATGGCAACTATGCTGAATGCAACGTTTAGCGTTGCATGCATTTCGGATTTCTCCCGCGTGTTTCATCCAATAAAACAGACGTTTACAGGCAATCGGACGACAAAGATCTTGAGTAGACGCCCACATAGATAGACGAGAATACTGCAGCGCCACACGTAACAGTTACTAAACTACTTACTGCAAGCGAGTGCCAGCTGCCAGCTTTCTTATTACGGGTTCTGGTCTAGGATATCAGGTGAAGTTGTAATTTCTTGTAGTAGTATCTGTAGTAGATTGTAGTATCTTGTAATTTCTCAAAATCTTTTCTATTTTCTCCGTGGAATAATAAAATAAATAAACTAGAATCCGAAGGCATGTAGTGCATGCCTTGCATTCATGGAGAATACGCCGCTGATCGCTTTGTTAATTAATCAGGATTTGGTGTTAAATTATATCTTGATTTTGATTTACAATAAACTATTTAAGTGGCATTACAATAATGTATGTATTATATGTTGAACACATGTTGTTAAAAGTGTAGTTTTGAATTTCATTATATGATATGACAAGTATCCAATTGTTAGAACCAAACATACACACTCGTTTCCATAAATTAAACAACAATTAGAAGAAATCATAGTAACTAAAAATACAATGCATGAGCAATACACTCGAAATGCAATAAAAACTTATCACACAATGTGCGTAACAAAAACAAAAATACGCCCAAACAGTACAGTACACACAGTAGCATTTATCGTACGGGTTATAATTACATATAAGAAACATCAGGAGCTATTAATCAAACAAGGAACAAAGTTCAACATTTATTTATCAAAGGAATACAAATCTTTCACCGTCCCAATGATGAAATAGATCAGCTCATCGATAATAGAAACCTTTGCTATTGTAGAGCTCTTGTAAGCCCTGCAAAGTCGTATGGAGCGGAAATAAGAACTGTGACTTAGATCGGATTGAGATCCAAGGATCTTGCTGGACGCTCCATACGAAATCCTCATGGAAATATTACTCTACCAGCCTAGAACGTGGGGGATTGGCATTATTTACGTGAATATGTTACCTTTAAACTTCTATAAGGCAAACATAGAGGTCCATAACTTCATCCCTATACCGTCCAGCATAGAAGGGCACAAAGGTCTGTGCGAGTCCGAACCAGCACGGTACTTTAGTATACGTATTCCTTGCCCGGATAGCTGTATGACTGTAACTGTCTCCAAAATACTGCATGTCTAGAATTGCTGTGCAAGAAAGAAGGGAATCATCCATGAATAGTGTTGATCTCTATTCCTTCCATGTGATGTGATGTTTAGTCCAATTGAAAAGAGGTGTGACAAACCCTCAGTAAATGATTTTTATTTTGACATGTTGACTGATTATGAGTGATAAACATAAATTATATATTTTCATATTCATTATGGCTACTGAACGGATAACGGTATCTTTAGTATACTAGATAAATGAATCCTTTTGATACTTAAATATGCATACAAGAGTAATAACACTTGCTACGAAAATATGTTGAGGACACTTGGCACTTAATATTGTACGGTGCTTTATTATTATTTACATTACTGTGCACGCTATGAAATGCTACACTTCTTAACAAAGTGTCAAATGTTAAACTCTTACAAATGTGCAAGAATCAATTAATATTTTTGTTATGGACGTATGAGCATAGAGAATAATTTATATAAATTATCAAATAAAGTGTTTCTAACGTTGGCAACCCTTATGCCAACTTTATATACTATGTGTCTGTGTGACTGTGACGATCGAAGACGTAACAATACTCGTGTTACCTGAGCGTCTTCTATCAACAATGGGACGACGGTAGAACCATCCAACGACCAACAACCCCCTTCCATTCTGTCACCTCCGTTTCCTCTCCTTCCTCTTCTCACTTCTTTTCCTCTTCCCCGGACGCAGCCGAGAACAAAGTGGGAGATTAGGAGACAAATTTCATTCCCCGGGTCTCTTACTTCTCCCCTCACACACGTATCCCAGGCCGATGTCCAGCTCTGCCCGCAATGGACAACACGTGTTGCAGACCGAGAATCAATAGTGTAGCCCCACGCTCAGCACCCCAAAGATGAGAAAGACAAGAACACTTAAAAAACAGGGGGGAAAAGGATCTTAAGATCTCTTGACAAGAATTATTTTACTCATATCTTTAGTTGCTTACAAAATAGCGATACGATATATCATGACAATCATAATTCAGCATAATGAGATTGCATGAATGAGGAAATTAACTGTAAAGATCTTTCAACATTTTTCAAGTTGGTAAATTTATTTCTATATTAAGCTACTGAGATCTCTAACTGCTTCTACATTTTACACTATACCCGTGAGACGAGAAAGTGGAATGGAGATTAATTCTAAATTTAATGAAGGTATCATTCAGCATTCATCTGGTACGGCTCTGATAAACGTCAAGAGCATGGTTGCTCTCAGCAGAACTCGGAAAAATGAAGCAGATGCATTTTACTATGCTATAGCACATTGATCACCACTTGGTTAACATTTCCAATTGATGCCAGTGGGTTTAGCCAGTAAACTAAATTTTAAGTGAAGTACTACCAGATTAATAATACAAAGCAACAGATCTTTAATCTCTGTTTACCAAACATTATCTTGGATCTCATGGTTGGTCGCCTTACTCGCTGCTCATAATTTTCCTGGGCTGGCTCCAGTTCCGTCATACCTACATTACCAATTATTCTTTGGTTCCTGACATTTATACAATTATGTTCTAATTCTGTTAATTTGAAAATAATTTTCAAACCCAGGACTTCGTGGCCAGTTTACATTGAAACATTAACATAAATGAAAAACGATAAATACAGGTAGGTCTACATAAAACAAAAGGTGCAACGGTATCAAGATTGCGAATCCAATTTATTTATTTGAGCCATGTAGGTACTCTTAGGGGCAAATACAACTGTTGGTGATTGTTATAATCTGTAGTTAGTTTGTTTATGAGCGACTTTTAAATTCAGTTTATTATAGAAGTGTTCAGCTAGAGGAGGAATACATGATCGTGTTGATAGGTTAGATACATGAAAGCTTATTTGTGACCATAAAATCATCCCATTGAGTGCGACAATTAACAATTTTATATAAGAAAAAGATATCTTCAATGACCTAACGAGTGTCAGGTGATTTTATGTGCATTATTTTCATGATAGCTCTGTTAGAAAGCGAACGCAATTTAGCTATTCTAAATCAAACTACAGAAGGCCAGTAAAGAAATTTCCAATGGAATCTAAGTTAACAAGACGCACGGGACATGCTATGGACACAGTATTCAATATTAGCTGAAATACAAGATTTATAAATCAAGAAAGTGCAAATAGATGTCGAATCTCTGTGAAACAATCAAGTGATTGCGGTAAATATGTTCGAAAAAAGTGAACTTGCTGTCTACATAACCAGCAAGATGATACAAAGTTCATATTTATGTTCTTAATGACGTAAGGCTGATCAATTATATTTTTTTCTCTTTTCAGATAGAATAGTTTGTCCATGATCCATACAACACAAGTCAATATACATGGCGTAATATAATTTAACGTGGTGCAAGTACTATCGTTCAATGCATCATGAGCTGACTGGGCGAGCTATTCCATCTTGTTTCTTCCAAAGCTTGTAATACTGTATACCGTGTGTGGTATATAATTTTTGGTCTGAAGTCCTCTTTCAAAATATGTAGTGACATTTGAAATATATATATATACATACATACACTGTATATATATATAAAGTTGGCAAAACTGTTATTTATTAAAACAATGAATAACTATGGATAAGCCATGCAAGTTTAATTTGGATTGGTCAATTAAATATGAAGATCTTAGTCTGACTTCACGATCCTAATATTTTTATTGAGCCATAACTTGGAGATTTAGATCCATAAGCAGCTACAACTTTGTCCAAAGTCATACCTTGCAGTGGACTACCAAATCCACATTTTCTAAACCCGTTCTATGGTTTGGAAGCATTCCTTGCCAGTGCAGCTATTTTATTTATGGCCTTTGAGCATCTTTGGCTCAGGTCCGGATGTTGGATATTTAAATAGATTATTATTTCGCGCAAGGACGAACAGGTATTCGGAAGTTGTGGTTTGGAAGCAGCAATTAAGACCGATTGATGCAGTTGATAATTTCAAATACAAATGATATATCTGTTAGAAATTGTTGTGTGGTGGGTGTTTGAAGTTAAAAATTCGGAATACTTAAGGATCTCGAAGAGGAGACACAATTAACGACGGTGATTATGAAAATTAGGACAGAATCAAGGTGTGTCAAGTGAAATCGTGAAGCCATATTCCAAATAGGATAGCAGTGTTCCAGTTAAGGTGAAATAGTCTTTCAAGAAATAAAAAATGAATAAAAAAAAACTTTTCTTAAACAATTCGTACCAAAAAGCAAAAAAATAATTTTATGTTTGACTAAAAAGAAAAGCACGAGGCGTGCTCACATATACAGTCACTTTATAAATGGTTGAATTAGCGCGCCCCGTGATTTTCTTGTTAGTCATGCATAAACAAAATTATTATTATTTTTTTACTTTTTAGTACGAACTGTTTAAGAAAAGTATGTCTTTAAAAAGTTTTTTGAATTACTTACTTTGGTTTTCGGATATTTTTTCTTAAGTTATTGTTTTGTGACCCGATCCTAAAGTGTTCTGCAACCAGTCAAACCCAACATCATTGCAGGCTATCCATATATAAAATAATAATAATAATAAAATATGCTTTTAAAATATAATTCTGAAAGTAACAATAGAATATTGTATTGTCACCCGACTTATGCCGCTGTGCAAAATTTCATCATTGTATGACGTCGAGAAATGAGTTAAATTAACGCTGCAAGATTTGAGGACACCACGAACCATTGTGAACGAAAGAAAAGAATGTAGGAAGCATCATAAGAGAAGAAAGACATAATACATGAAACGAATTAGTAAACAAACAAGTATTTTATATAGAAGTTCACATAATAAGTTTACCTCTGTAATAAACAAATGAATGAAAGTAAATAACTGTTGCCTAGTTGACTCTGCTGTCACTGAGAGAACACTTGTTCTTGCTTTATATTTGTCCCCTTTCATGTCATCAACTTTATCAAAGGAATTTGTTCTTTGTCTTTATGTGTTTCTCAGAGCGTCAACAAAAACTCTTCCGATAAATCCGAGCCTCTGTAAGGCGACGAACCAGCGCTCCAGTCAGTTAATTTCTCCGAGGACAGGCCTGGTGGTTCCCTCCACACCAGGACTGCCACTTCTCTCCACATCGATCGATTGCTTTTCTCATTTCTCTTTCTCTTTGTCAAGACGAGTAACTATAAACGTTCCACTTTCGGCCACTTCCGAGATTCGGACAAATATCTTGGTCACAAGAAATGAAACTTGAGCTGTCCTTTCAAGACTTTTTTTTTTTTCCAAGATGTTGATTAGCATCCTTGAAGAGTATGAAAATAAATCGTCACAATATTCATGATGTAAATGGAACAGCAATTACAAAGTATTTAACAATGTGAAATATTAAAAAGAAATAATTGAATCCTCCAACGTAAAAATAATATATTTTTTTTTCTCTTTCCTTCTTGAATCTACGCGAATGATGATTCTAAAGTTGACTTGTGTTGTACGAAAATATGAACTATATTTGTGGTTTTCATTGACGAATCGTCCTGGAACTTAATTTTATTCATAAAATTTGGAACTTTGTTAATACCATTGTTCTGTGGGCACATGTTCTCATAATTCTTTTGTTAATGCACTGCTTAAATTAACACAGCAAATATTGCTCATTATATCACCCAACTTTTGCGCCAAATTCATTATTTTTCCACTTGAAAAGTGCCTATAAGCGCTGAGAAGAGACAAGATTTACAGAAAGTTTATCAATATGTAAGTCACACTCCTGACACAAAATACTTTTATGATGAAAGACTGGCTTGGATAAAAGAACAAAACAAGTTCAAAAGGTGGAAATACGAGGGTTAAGTCATAAGTCATAAAACTATTTTTTTTTCTTTCGAATGGGGACAGATAGAAGCTACACATTGGAAACCTTATGGCATGTACTGTCGAGTGGTCCCACCAGATGGTGATGTATGTGAATGGAGCGAGCTGCATGTCTGAGCAAGCCCCGAAGTTCATTAGGTGAGCGACAGTGGTCCGGAATAGAGGTAACGAAGAGTGAACAACGTGCCTATGTGAAAGTACCATTTCTCCGCGACAGGAATACCACACAGAGTTACGGGAAGCACTAGGTGCGCGAACTCTACCCTATCGAACAATGGTGAGGTGGACAGCGGCTTTCAAACGGGCCAGAGTGTCTACTGCCGATCTGCCGCGAACTCGCCACTGTTTGATAGGGTACGGCACGTGCGTCTAGTGCTTCCCGTAACTCTGTTTGGCATTCCTGCCGCGGAGAAATGGTACATTCACATACGCACGTTCTTCACTCTTCGTTACCTCTATTCCGGACTACTGTAGCTCACCTACTCTGAACTTCGGGACGTGTTCAAACATGCAACTCTACTCACATATACCATCTGGTGGGACCACTCGACAGTACATGCCATAAGGTTTACAACGTATATTTTCGATCTGTCCTGTTATCCCCCCCATTTGAAAGAAAAAAATAATTGCCATGACTTAACCCTCGTATACGCGTAAATTTAGTTACAAAGCACAAATAAAGTAATTTTGTTATAATTATAAAACTATCTGCATACACATCTGTAATGGGATTCGGAATGTTTAGTTTTGGATAAAGATTACACTATAACATTCATATGAACATAATTTCATTAGCACTGATTCCTTTATTTTTATGTTAAAAGGAACTAAGTCATATTTTGAAATTTCGCAATAAATCACAAGACTTCGAGCTTTTAAATATCTAGGATTGTGACAAAATATTTTCATTCGACTAATAGAACCAGAAAACCGATATTCCATTTTATAGAACACAATTTAAGTGGAAACGTTTTTCAGCTCTCCTTAATTAAAAGTTCTTTTTTTTTTTTTTCTAAATTAGTTCTTTTAACATTGGAGGATTCAATTCTGTTACATATCACATGCTTAAATACTTTTGCACTGAAAAAAAAATATAAAAAAAATACGAAACTAGGACAGATTGATTGTAAGGTTAAAACAACATGCTCTGTTTAATGTAGTCCGACGGATGTAATGGTGTTCCGAAAATATTGGCGACATAGACTAAATAATAGTATAGGCTTGTAACGCTTAGCTATTTCGTCTGCGCTATAACTTTTTTCTTTGCTTAAGAGAACGCGATTTTGAACAAAGCCGTTTGGTAGCTCTGGTTGCAACTACTGGAAAGAACCACCGACTGAGTGTCGCCAGAGTCATCTAGCGGCAGGCTTCAAAATCACGTGCTCCTTAGCACAGACGAAAATAGGATAAGTCTATCTTATTATTTAGTCTATGCTGGTGATGTCAAAGATGTTACCATGCAAATGTGCACTGCAGGTCCTGCTATTCCGCAAGAACAACACTCAGTCACATTTGTATGGTGACACACACTACGTATGACCACCAGTACGTCTGGAATACCATTATTATATTCATCATAGACCGCAATACATTACAGAGCATATAGTTATAAACTCTCAGCCGTCTGCCCTCATTTCACCACTAATTAAGAAGCCTAACATTATTTTTTGTACATATCTATAGATTACTCACATACTTTGCTATTATAATAAATTAGATTCTTAAGGTTTTGATGATGTAGGTAAGTTTTCAAAGTTGATTTTCACATATTTTATCTATATGGTAATTGAAACTTTATTCTTCTTGAAATAAAAAGAATTTGAATTTAGCTTTGCAACGTACTGCAAATAAAAGGTGTTCTTAATATAGTTTTGATTCTGTCAAAATATAGCCAGAGATCTGCAGTTTCCGGTATGTGTTTTTTATTTTATTTTTTAAATAACTAGACAGGGGGCCTATTTCACCAACGTACTTTGCAACTTTGCACTTTACAGTTGTTGGTCAAGTTTCTGTTCCACGTACTACAAATTTTGTAAAGTGCAAAGAAAAATTTGTCGAGTGACAAGAAAAAATATGATGTTCTATTTCACGAAAAGTTGTAATGAGCAAAGTGCAAAGAAATAGAACGCAAAGTAGATGAAATTATTGCAAAGACCCATCTGACTTTTCAAACTTCATCAAATACTTGTGAACAGAGTTGTGTCCGTAATTGTAATTACTCAATTGCTTGAAATCTGTCGGATTGCTTGTCTCATAAAGCACAAAGTTGAAAAAGTGACTTTTATATAATATTATTGAGTTTAGTTAATGATAAGACGGCAACTTCTAGGCCTCTATTCATCAAGCGATGAATCCAGTGATGAAGATGTACCGAGGAAAAGGTTCAAGAACAATAAATTTCAATGGGCTAAATGAACTACAATTCAAGGAATGTTTTCGTATGACCAGTGAGCAAGCTGAATATATATTGGAGAACGTTGGTCCTACATTGCAAAGACAGACGAAAAGAAGTAAAACGCTTTCACCTAAAGAACAATTGCATGTATGTCTTGACTGGTTAGGGAAACGGTGTCCAAATGCACGGTGTTGGGCAACTGTTTGCAGAGCAGTCCAAAGAGTAGTTAACAACAATTATGAATGTGATGTTCCACAACATTGTACGATGGACTGAAAATGCAGCCGCTAACATTGCAAAAGATATTCTACGGGGAGGAGGGTTTCCATCAGTTTGTGGCTGTTTGGATAGGATACTTATTAATATCGATGCTCCTTCTGAAGAGAAAGACACTTACGTTGACAGTTATGAAAACCATTGCCTTAATACAATGATGATGTGCGGTCCCAATTTTACAATACAAATGCTACTTGGCCCGGCAATGTGCCTGATTCCAGAGTTACGAAATTTGGCAGTATATCGTACATTTGAAGAAGGTTGGAGGCCTTTCATTGGTGCTGTAGTGCTAGGAGACAGTGCTTATGGCTTGAAAGAATGGTTGATTCCTCCGTTACATAGAAATCCAGAGGATAACGTCGAGAAGAGATTTAACAGTGTCCATAAAAGAACAAGGGAAATAATAGAAAACAGTTTCGGCATTCTGAAGGAAAGTTTCCTAAATCACCTCAGATTAAGTGCCAAACAAGCTGGTGCAGTAGTATTGGCGTGCGTTACATTGAATAATGTTGCATGCAGTGTGAGTAGCGATTGTTTAGAAAGCACGAACATGGATGACTCAGACGAGGGCGAGGACATACGAGCAGGGATTCCGCCAGGATTTAAGTTTGGGGGGTGTAAAGTCAAAATTGGGAGAATGTAAGTTATTTTGCACGGTTTCTATCTATTTTTCACAGCAAATAAGACACTTCTAATAGTGTAAGCTTTTTCAGTATGATTTCGTCCCTCTTCATACTTGTATCATACAAGTCATTAATACTAAAACTTTGCAAAGGGATCAATTGCAAAGTTGAAACTGCTGAGACCTCGTCTTGCAATCGTGCTACAAAAAAAGTTTGCACTCTGCTAATGCTGCAAAGTAACAAGTGCAAAGTGAATAGTTGCAAAGTACGTTGGTGAAATAGGCCCCAGGTCCATATTAAAGAGTTTTTCAGCGAATTATTTACATGTTTTTTTTTCTTCCATTTTAAAATTTTCATATGAAGTATATCTTCAGAAATAATGGGGCTAATTTCGGGATATGATTATGATTAATATCAAAAGAAGAAAAATAGCTAATCTGAAGAAAATTTAGAAGCATGCGTAGTTTCGGAGCTATAGGCTCTCAAAGATATGACCGCAGAGTCACGAATGACATATCTCTACAAATAATTACATACGCGATGTCGGCTTAGCCAATCACCATCGACGTACTACCCAATTTATCCTATTCAGCAATGTTTACGATGAGAGGCTACCGCATACGCAAGTTTCACAACGTAAAGATTTCAAGGAATAAATATGGTAAATAGGGCAATCATAGGAATCGCCTGTAAGCTACATTCACTAAACCGATATCGATTACTAAATTATTTATAGAGATATGACGTCATTTGTAACAATGCCGCCATAACTTTGAGCGCCTGTAGCTATGGTGGTTGCTCTTGTGACCAAGCTTATTAGAAGAAACAATATGGTGAACACTGCTATAGTCTGAGACTAGTGATTACACCAAGTATAAACTTTTTATACTTTTTGTATTAACGAACTTTATGTCGTAGACAATTTAATTTGATAAGAAATAATACACTAAACGTTATTCCAATTCGCTTTGAATATTTCTTACTTTATTTAGCTTTTAATATGACATCACTTATTGAATACTATATTATAACTTGGAAATAGCGTAACACATTGTTCTTTCACTTGATATATCCACGAATCTTCACAAATATACTGGTACTAACTTTCCGTGTATGAATTCTCATGTGGATATTTAAAAATACTAATGAGTCTTAGTTGTTACCACTTATAGGCATGAATTCTCATGGGCATATGACATTGGTGTTATGATTATCTTGAATGTCCAATATAGCTAAATATATTTTAATGTCTGATGTTCTTTTCGTAGCACTGATCACTCCTTTACTTATTGAAAGATAATAGGTCTACGCCCGTCTACATCTATATAGAGAATAACGTATGATTGGACTTATAGATAAATGATTTCAGAGTACTCTTAGATAAGAAAATATAATGACTTTTATAGAAAAAAAAAATAGATTATAGGATTAAATATATTCTGTATTCAATCTTCTAATCAGATATTTCACAATGAGTAAGAGTTTTTTTTTTTCTTTATTCCTATGACACTTGTTCGCTCCATTTGCTAACTTTTACCAAATTAAAGTTCAGTTGGGAAAATCACTTCTTCCGATGAATGGTCTTCTATACTTTAAGGCTTTTCTTTAAACCTAACAAAGTCTATAAAATGTTCATTAGCGCTAGTACTATTAATTTCAATGAAAATAGTCTCCCATACTATTCATTTGTATTAGGATTTATACACACTTGAATGTACTAATATGAATGTCTTTGCCACTGAACCTATTTTGCACTTTTGACGAATGAATATTATGTTACTGTCTTGACGTCTATAATACTTAAATCTCGTAACTGACACTATCCAATCTCTCTAACTACATAAATCTATGGTTCTTATTATGAAAAGTCCTGGTAATTAATAATCCTTTCTAAACACAATTTTAACCAGTTCTAAACACAGTCTTTTACGAACAATGACGTAACTAAATTTCCATTCAAGGTCTTCTATCATTACATGGAAACCTTAACGATCTAAAAATCCTCCTAACTATGTGGTATTCAAAATCTTTTCTTGATTAAAGAACAAGTTCGACGGTAGCAACTAAATGGAGTGCACAGCAAAACTTCATGGACTATTACGTTCTCCTAACCAGCTGTCTCATGCATGTAACATTATTTCCTCCTTTATGACCATACTCTCCTATATCGTTGGTATATCGGACAGTTACATAGTTCTACCAGCTCCCACAAGCGATTAGCATACCCCAATCCACAACAAGATAAGTGGTGGCGCTACAATTAACCGTCGCGTTCTTGCTAAGCTCAGTTTATTTCCCAAACGCTTTGCAGCCTCACAAGAAAATCTAAGATTTTCCAAGCTAGCGAATAGCAAAAGCAGAATATTGACATTCAGATGTTTCTCTTCCACTTCCTCTGGCGTCGATGGTCTGAAATACTACTCGGCCAGTACAACAGACATCAGCACCCGGTCGTTTTAAGAGTAATTTCTTCAATAAACAGACATCTTACTAGTTATCGGCTTTACTGTGCTTATTCTTACTTTATCATTATTCTTTTCTTTACGTTTTTTCCTTCATCAGAAACATACAAAATCTCCGTACCCATTGGCTTCCGACAAGAATAGTTACATCCATCTATCGGCCTCCTGGGCAATTACCTTATATGCTCATTCTGGTAGATTTATCTCACTGCAAGTCTTATATACAAGATTCACTGAGTTCTTTTCTTTAAAATTTCAACATATATGAAACATAAGTATGTATGATTATATTTATCAATAACGTATTTACAACTGAAATATAATAAATTTAAAGAGCAAAAATCCTGATTTTTTATTACTGTCTCGGTACCTTACATAGCTCTCAAACTATTTCGGAATTTCTTGAAGGATTTTTTTTTTCTCATGTGAATAACCACCTCCTGAACTTTCTCTCTTTATTTCAGGGACACACTGTATATATTGACGTATTTCATAGTTAAGAGAGGAAATTGCTGCCAATAGTATTAATATGCAAACTTCTGCTTTCCCCTGAGCAAGGAGCGGCATTGTATTTTTATATCTATGGCTTATACAACTTGCAACCTCATCGCCGCAGTAACAAAGTTCGTCATAGGACTCTATGCTGGACAAGAAGAAGCCAGTTTTGATCATGAACACCTACCTCTCGAAGATCTCTTCTAATACTGCCCTCCTAATGACGCTTCAGTCTTCTTAACCGTCTCTAATTCAGCTTATCAACCACGATGGAATATAATTTTCGGTTTTCACCCATCCGAGCTACAGGGCCTGCCCATGTTAGTCGTCGCGTTTTCATCATTCTTACCACATTGGGGATCGGGTGAGTCGTACAGATGTAGTCTCCTCCATTCTCCAGTGATCTCGTCTCTTATATTTAAAAAAACGTTATCATCAAACACACTGCTATAATAAGAGTCGTGCTCCAACTTTCGCAACTGTAAAGTATAATTGCCAAAATAATCGTGCTCTATATTTTCAATTTCCTTGATATTAATCGCGGGGTTAGGAGTTTCTGCACTGAATAGAAAGTAGAAACATGCGTTGCTCGATGCTGTGGTTTTTCATTTCTTCTGTGACCGCGTTTTTACTTGTTACGTATGTTTGTAAGTATTTAAATGTGTTTACTTTCTCTATGATCTCATTCATAATTCTTATGTATCTACTGTCTTCATCCTTTGTGTTTCGGGTTATGTATTGTTTCCTCTAGGTTCACCCGTAGACTTATATTGTTGCAAGCTTCTACGGAAACATGGTGTTAATTCGTAGTGGATATATATCGTCCTGTATTAAATATATATCATCCGCGTATACAAACTGTTGGTTCAAGCCATCAATGTTAGTATCTTTTCAGAATTGTATACAAAACTGAACAGTAGTGATAACGCATCACCTTGTTTCAAGCCATTGCGAATCTCGAAACTATCTCACATATTATCACCTATCCTACTCTGCTTATGGGGTCTCAGACACATCCTCACTAGTAAAACACTTTATCGGGATTTCAAATAGTACCAGAATACTGCATAACTTCTCCCTGTTGAATCATATGTTTTCTTAAAATAAACGAACAACTTGTGAACTACCCCATTGTACAGTGGAACCTCGATAACTCGAATTCCTTGATATCTGGAATTTTATTGATTCCCCTTCAGCTGGCCTATTCCACCTCTACACGTCGAATGTTGTGAAATAAAAACCTCAATAATTAGATTTTTGTTGTTTTCTGGACTTACCACTAAACCTCTAGAACTCGAAATCTCCTGCTTGAGAACTTCTACACGTCGAAGTTTTGTCCAGGTAACCTTTGTAAGTCGAAGTTTAAGTTGAGAGCTGAACGAGATCAGGAGTGAAATGTCACGCCATAGCCAGTGTCCCAGATAGCATCCAAACTTTCAGAAAGTTTGTACGAGATTTGGGATTGCATTGCTGCAAACTTACTACAAAGTGGTCTTCTTAAACATCAAGCCTGTGCGGAAAAAGATTTCTATCGTCTGGATCGGGGCTCGAACTTATGATCTTCACTTCTGCTTCTACTCCGTCACTTTACCACACTGCTCCATTGCGCCACTCCTGGCTGCTTTTTTTATTTTACTAGTCCTTTTATGTTACGAAAACGGTCCTTGAAGTAAATGCACTGGTACATTGGCAGAAAATCGGAACTCTAAAAGCTCATTGATTCTGTTTTAGAGCTATGAAGCCTGCTTCGTTGATTTTTCACAAGCGAGCCTCCTCAGGAAAATCATGAGGCCACGGTGGCTCAACGGTTAAAGCGCTCACCTATAGCGACTGGGTTTGTCGGTTCCAACCCTCCGCTTGCCATGTGGGCTTTGTGATGATGGACAAACATTGTGTGCGTGAGTTTTCTCAGGGCTTTCCAGTTTCCTCCCACTTTCTCCATCCGGCCTGAGCCCAAGTTGCCTAAATGCCTCAAATAAATAAAATGAAATAATGTGTATACTTTACTGCTCGGAGCGATGGAATTTTGCGTGTTTGGTTTTTGTATTGTGTAAAATGAAAAAAAAAAAAAGAATTATGTAAGTTGAATGGTTTAACTTAGTTTCAGGAAATGCGTACAATTTTGAAAAACACAAAACTAAGGGGAGGAAATATTTATAAGGATGACCAAAAAGTTTTTTGTGTGTGGAACCTGGGCGTTACAGTTAGTAGTAATCCAACAGAAAAAATCAAGGCTAGTCGGAACTTGGTTAGAACTGGTCTACTGTCTAGGTCAGCGTTTCTCAACCTTTTTCATCCTGCGCCCCCCTTTCACCATGCTTTCTAGCCGGCGACCCGCAATTATTTTATTTTGCGTAATATTTGATTTTCATTTCAAAACATAACAGTCTATTTCCTGTATTAATAACAAATATCCTAATTATATTATCCAAAACTATTCAGCAAATTACATTATCTTTAGTAATTATTAAAAAGAGCAAGCAAAATAAAATACTTTCTTTGAAATGTATTAGTTTTAACCCACAAAATCCTAGTTAAATTTATTTTTTCACCTTCCCTCGCGACCCCCAGGCTGAGAAACCTTGTTCTAGGAAATAGGCAACCAGTTTGTTTGAGACGTGTCATTGACCCGACCAGTAAAGTACACATCATTATAATGCTCTTGAGGTGACCCGTTTGTGAAAAATCACGAATCAGCCTTCTTCATGGCTCTAACACAGGATCAATAAAATTTCCCAGTTTCGATAGCACAGTAAACTTGCGGCAGGTTTGTCATTGCAAAGCCCATTTCATAAGTATACATATTAAATAAAAGTAGTCCTTATTAGTATTCAGGCACGCATTTATGTATATAATCAGAATAATTGGAAATCAATATAGTAGGGTTGGATAACTAACTGAATATCCTACTGGAAGATATAATTTATAGTTGGCACTTCACTACAATTGTCAGATCAACGAAAAAAAAAAGTAGCTACTAACACTTACTACACAAATAGTAAACTACGCTTCATTACTGGGACACAAATCTGGATCATCTTTCAATGTTGTTCATGCTCTCTTCTTCTTCCTTCTGAAAATGGATGAAATCCGATCTCATCTCAGGTCGCCTGAAATCCAAATTTGACTTTTTGGGTTGACGACGATTGTAAACTATTTCGAGAAATAGGATCATTACAAGACGTTGCTGATTTCCAAAATTCATTGCTAACCTCTTGGATAGATGTGACGTTACCTTGAAAATAAATCCCTCAAAATCTCTTGCCTTGCTCTTTTTTTAAACAAGGATCAAATCTTATCTGCCTATTTCATTACAGATGCCCTATCGCTAGTTTTTTGTCATAAGGATCTTGGATAAAAACTTTGTTAAACTTGATTATGTATGGGCCATTCAAGTAACTTCTGACTTCAGCTCGTCACGATTATATTCCTAAGGCTCTGCCAGTTAAAATCCACAAACACATATGCCCCTGGCGGGATTCGAGCCCGCGACCTTCGAGTCGCTGGCCTAATGCCTAAGACCAGACGGCTGCCTGGTCGGTATAAGGACCGTTGTGTGTCATTAAAAAAAATCATCACATGACCTCTATAATTAACAGTTCTCTCTAGATTTACAGAGATTAAGGGCCTTCCTACACTGTATGATCTACAAGACCATCTCCTCAAAAGTTGAATATTGCTCCTCAGTTCGGAACATGATTCGAATTGATTGTTCTAAAGTAGTTGTTTTTTCTTGCTATAGTCAAAAGAAGACTATAACCAGTACGTAATTTAAGCAAACCCAAATTATTATCCGTTCTTGCCACCAAAATTTCCTCTTGTCGGTAGCTGCCAGATAAAATAATTTAAGGGGAAGGTCAGAACTGAAGACTTGTAAGGAGCTTCACAAACCTTCGTTAAGAGTTTAAGGTTATGTAAAGCAACGCTCTTTAACAAAACATGGCAGCACTACCTCCGTATATGTCTAATGTATTTTTATCGCTGCACAAAATTTCAATGCTGCTCCTACAAAGTCAATCCTTCTAACTTTAAGGCAAGAAATTATTCATTTTCTTGGAGTTCCCTCATGAGCATCTTCTTTGCCAGATGAGACATATCATTGTTGCATCACATTTTGAAGAACAGCCTTCAATTACCTGAGGAAAATTCCTCACCAGTGCCTTTTTTTTTAGATAAAACTTTCATTGTTGCACTTTAATCTTTTATCTTCATTACAGATTTTCCTTTCATATTTATTCATTTTTTATTCTTTCTTGCTTAGTTAAACATATTTGTATTGTCATAAATAAACTTAGGAATTATTGCCTATTATCTTGGTTTTAATTTCTGGTGAAGAATGTTATTTTGACTGACAAGGAAGCTTATGTCCATCTGCTGAAAGGTTTTCCTCTGGTTCATAACCAATTCAAGCGTTCGATCAATGCCGGTTATTTTCTTTTTTGCTCATTGTTGAAAGAGGATAACAATCTTATTGTTGAAGATTGTTATACGTTTTGATATTTACAACAATCAAGTGATTTAAACAAGAAAAAAAATTGCCATTGATCGAACTCGAATTGGTTATGAACTTTCCTCCCTGAAAGTTAGAAATCTCTAGACTTGAATATGTAGGAGCAAACATTGAAATTTCATGCAACGATAAAAAATACATTAGACATAATAAAGAGGTAGTACTACCATCTTTTGTTGGAGATCGTCGCTTTACATTAACCTTAACGAATCGTTAGTTAACTAATTGAATGTATGTCAAAGTTTTTAAGGATTCGTCACTTCTTAACAGATTGGTGAAACCTTCTCTTAAAATGTTTTAGTTCAGTTTCCTTGGGGAAACTAGAAATAATAACCTACTTCATCGCACTCCTCCCAGTCCCAGATTAAGAACATTGCAGCGTTCTTCATTCTATAGACTATTATATATATAGTTTAATGTTATTTAGTTTCAGTATAAAACGGCTAGTCTAAAACTTACTGAATAAATAAATATGAAGATTCAAAAAGACGGGCATAAGCAGCAAATGTACAATGACCGCGGTAACCGTGTAGTCTAAGGCGTCAGGCCAGTCTCTTCAAAGTTCTGGGTTCGAATTCCGGCTGGAGTATGAATGTTTGTGGATTTCTGGATAGGCCTATGGAAAATCCAATGACGTTATGTTCACCTTGAACTAGTCTTATTCATATAATATCACAAATGTCGTTACGTCACTGCTAGTTACCCTCGTTTATCGTTTGTAACAACTAATAAAATTATTTACGAAAATCGCAAGTTAGACTGACTACCTTTCGTGAGAACAAAGCTTTCAATACTCCATTGTCAAAACTATGAACAACATATAAGAAAGTTTTCGTTAAATTTTAATTTTCGATCAGTTTAACTTAATTAATAATTTAAAAACATGTTAAGCAAGAATATTTGTCTGCGAACTCGTTTTGCATAAGTGTGAAGTTCAAATGACCATCGAGCAAGGCCGGTCATACTGCATGAGGTTTTACGTAGTTTCCGTGAGTCAGACACATTCACATTAGTGGAATCGCACTTTTTTTTTTTAATGACCTACAGTACATGAACTTTCCACAGTAATCAATTTATTAATGTCTGAAAAAAATAACAGGAAATGACAAACAAGTAAAATACATGTAGGAGCCGTGTGCTAATTCATTAGTAGTATCGTTACGGAAAATAGTTCAGAACAAAATGACAGTTTCATGAGCCAGTGATTTCACTTGGAAAATATTATATCAGATTTTTCCCAGGTGGGTAGTCGAACATTGATATGAATTAAGTTCTTCCCACTTTCAGGTTCAGGTTAGCAACTGAATCAACCGACTGGGCTCTCCGTTAGGTGTGTTTGGGAGCGCGAAGTCAATTCCGGAATTCCTTCTTTTCTCCGTCTTTTCCTACCTACGTGAGCACAACGTTTGAGTCGTCTTCTCATCCTTGGTCTCTCTGTATTTCTCTTCCCCACCACTTCCATTGCAATCACTCAGCTGACTACAAAGTAATTTGCTCTTCTCTTTTACATGTCCATACCACTTCTCTTCTCTCTTGTACCTTAGATAACTCTACAACCCTGGTTGTTCCTCTTACTCATATTTCCAACAATCTCTTCTTGTTATCCCACACATCCTGTGTAGCATTCTCATTTCAGTAACATCTAATCTCTTTTATTGTGCTTTCTGTATTGGCCATATTTCCGCTCCGTACATCATTGCTAGTCTAACCAATGTTTTGTAAATTATCCCATTGTTCTTCACCGTGATTCTGTGGTCGTAGAGAACGCCACATACTTTCTTCCAATTTCGCCATTGCTCCTACATTGGGTGTTTTATTTCTGGGTCTAAATCCCCATTTCCAGTAACAGATGAGCCTAAATATTTAAAATTTCTAAATTTATTAAATAGTTCTTCTTGCAATATCAATTCTCCATTGAACTCAAGATTTTAAATTTTCTTTCTACTAATCTTTAGGCCTCTATCTTCCGAAGATTTCTCCAACTCTACTTTCCTTTCAAGTTCTGCCATATTAGTATTGCATAGTACAATATCATCGGCTAACATTATACACCAGGAGGCTTCATCTCTCACATCCTGAGTTATAACGTCTATGACTACGTTGAAGAGGTAAGGCTGAACTTTGGTGTAACCAACTATAACAGGGATTTGGCGTATTAATCCCACACTGAGTGCTAGTATTTGTATACATATCTTAGATTATCAGTACATATTTCTCTGGCACTCCTCTCTCTCTCTCAAACATCTCCATACATCCTGACGTGGTACTCTGTCGTAGGCCTTCTCCAAATAAAGATCATATGCAATCCTTTTTGCTTTTCCATAGTTTGTTTTAATATAAATATTCGGCCCATCTCTATTTGATCCTGTCTTCATCGGTAAGCAGTAATCCTTGGATATCCTTAATTTGCCTAATATACTTGTAGGTAATATCCTTTGTTACCTTGTCCCTGGCTTTTGCTAGTCCCCACTCCCCCTGGTGTTTCAAATTTGCCATAATTTCGCGGCCTCTGTTATTTCTACCTGCAAACTCGCAGTCCACTCTCACCACTGTGTGTTGCAGGCCACGCTTTCACCATTTATTACTCTGCAGTTCTAAATTTTCTTAAGATGATGTCTTCGGCACAAAATGAAATCGATTTAACATTCTTTTTCAACTACTCTCGTAAGTTAAAAGATGTTCCTTTTCTTCTGGAAAAATGTACTGCAAATCACCAGATCGAATGCAGCTGCAAAGTCTATAACACCTTCTTCTTCTTCTTCGTTCCTGTCTCCCACACCCGTCACAGTGAATCTTTTCAACGCTTTCTCTGCTTCTCCCTACATGTCCATTGAAATCGCCAACCACAATTACGCTGCGAGGTTCATGGTCCAAATGCTTCCAGAATATTTTGTCCTCTTCTTCGCAGCCGACTTGCGGAGCATACGTACACATTACATTGATCATTTAATCCATGCATATCCTGATACTCACCACTGTGTCGTTCCTTCTATTCACACTCACTACACTAACTTTCAGGTCTCTTGAAAGAACAATCCCTATGCCGTTCCTTCCATGTTCATTTGCGAAACTATGCAGCAACTTACAGTCGCCTCATAGCTCTCTTGCCTTATTCTCTTTCCTTCTTGTCTCTTGCACGCACAGGATCCCCAACTTTCTTCTTTCCATTAAGTCTGCAATCTCTCATCCTCTTCCATTTATTGTCCCAGTATTTAGTGAACCTACTCTGAGCTCACGTGGACTAGCTTCTTTAACCGAGACCATCATCGACTGGGTAGCCTTTGCTCATTTCTCACAGAAGCCCCTATGCGTCGCCTACGGGATACGCCCTAGCATTTTCGGAGGCTTCATTTAGACGACGCATCATGTGTGGTTTCCCTGACGTTAAACCTCATTTTTCCGGGTTTGGAACCGGCACAAATTTGGGCTGGTAGTCACAATAAACGCCACATATCATTTCCACTCTGCTGTATTACACAATTATATGTCTCCTTTGACTGAATGGTAGCACTAATCAACAACAGCAACAACAAAAATTCTTAACTGCAAGTGTTCTGACTACTTCGGTGCACCGAAGTCGAAAGTGATATTTAAAAAGTCGCATCACGCACCATTTTGTCATAAACTGCATGCATGTATAATAGGAAGATAAACATTATTCTGTCAAAATACAGTCTTGTAGTTCACAACTGTCGAAGGAATTAAGCATCGTAGTATACAAAGGTAGAATTGTGGGAAAGGGAGATGACCAACGTGTGCGTCATCTTGAAGGGCCATTTTTTTCACATGGCAAATGGGTCATGTGACATATCAAACAACACGAGAATGTTCTCAGAAAGACATACCCGGTATTACATTTGACCTACCTGTTACGGTATTGGAGTTACCTTGACTAATATTTTTTGGCATTACAGAAGTTTATTTATCCAGCAGCGTCTTACCTCCAACACCGCAACAATTAAGTCAAATCTAATACATGGAATAGCTTTCTGGGAACATTCTCATATTGTTTGATATATCACACGATCCATTTGAAACAATTGACCTCCATCCAATATGGCGGCTACGTTGATCCTGTACCCCAAAATGTAGCTCCTCCCTAACGTTCAACATTTTTGTACTACGATGATTCAGTTCCTCATTGGTTTGTGAGAAACAAAGCTGTACTAGGGGCACGATTTATATATCAAGTGGCATATTTTCAGTGAAGAGAACAGACACCGTAACAGGTAGGTCAAATCTGACCCCTGGAATCACTTCCTAGGAACATCCTCGAATTGTTTGATGTATCACACGGCCCACTTGTCATTTTTTTAAAAAAATGACCTCCATCCAATATGGCGGCCACGTTGATCATCTACTCCAAAATGTAGCCCTTTCCGCATTTGTATACTACGATGTTTCATTTCCTTGATCGTTTGTGGACTACAAGGCTCTACGTGACTTTTGACTCACTCTGCAGTTAAATTTTCCAAACCGGTTATGACAAAATGATGGGTGGGTGCGACAAACTGTTGTCATTTTTGAACTCAGCGCGCCCCAAAATATATTTCGCACTCATTTTCAAAAAAAGGTTTTTGTGACCCTTTACTTTGTTGACCAATGTAATAATTAACGTCCTAAACGAGCTTACGGACGGAACGCAGAGTAATTGCTGAGTTTTCGTTGTTTGAACGTAGACCTAAGTTTTCTAGGAGCGAAATCTCTAATTCCCTTTAACAGAAGAAGTTAAGTAGAGCAGCATTTAGGTTGTTGTTCATACCATATCATCGCCGTTTAAACAAATTTCCAATGTTTATATTCCTGTACTTAAATTAACAAGTTCAGATAATCGATGATCCAACGTAATTATGAAGCAAGTCAACCTAGGCACTTTGCCGACAAGTGAAATTTCCATTTTTGCAGTGGAATTGAAGACCTGACGTAAATAAGACGACACCAATAAATGTCATTTTCTAGCTTACGAGAAAAAACGTGTTTTTTTTGTTTTGTTTTTTAAATCCATATAAAACACGTCTCACCATTCATAAACACCCAATAGAAAGTCTACGCAATGTGTTTGGGCTTTGATTCTTATACGTCTAACAACGTATGTTGTTATTCCTGTAACAACACAATTTTCACAAAAAATAGGACTCAGTGTCTTATTTACTTCAAGTCTTCAATTTAAGACCAGTCTGTTTTTAGACCGATGTCTTACTACTAGGACCAATCAGCCAACTATCATGAACATAAAACTGCATCATAAAGTTGTGGTTACATATTTATCCTGGAACATACGAAATAAACTTGTAACAAAAATGTTATGGTATATTTATGTACGCAAAGTAATGTAGTGTTCTACAGCAATTTTGCCGAAAATCCCTCCCCTATCTGGGCCGTACAGCTGATCGACATTTCCCTTAGACGCATGGAATAGGATAACTTTCCAACACAGATTATCCTGCAGTATAAACTCGTTAAGTTTTTTTTTTTAAACTTCAACACCATTAGGACGGTGACAGGGGTGTTCGGTAGTCCGAAATTTCGCGCTTCCTCCGAAGACCGAACCCGGAACCCTATGATTACGATTCGGCAAGCTAGATAACTCATGCACCGGGAGCAATGAAAAAAATCTTTTCTGTTTTTGTGTACTGTGATTCAAAACGATGGTATCGAAATCCTATGAGTAAACTTCGGGATGTACCGAACATCCCCTACTGTGGAATTTGAATATATGATCTTTAAGAGACTTTGGCTGTGGCCAAGATATGGTAGAAGGAAGAATGTGCAAGGGAAGTTGGCCAGAACCTAGTTTAAAGGTACGAATCCCGGTATTTGCCTGGTGAGGAAAAACTTCAGTCACGATGAGCAGCTGCTGGGATAATTCCCAGGTCTTTCCGGTTGCCAAGTCAACGCTCGAACCAGTGAGCTACGACTGCTCGATCTCTAGTGTAGAGTCATGCACTTGGAAGATTTGGTAAGTAATGACAGTGTTGTAGATGAACCATATCATACATACATTTAATTGTGAACATTATCCGGAGCAAATTTCGTAACAAAAAACTTCTCGCGAGAGTAAAGAATCCAGGAAGATCTTTCGCTGCAAGTAGCCTTTCAAGGTCGTCTCCAGCTATCTCGGTGGTGTAGGTGGTAGAGGGTCGGCTTCTTGACTGCAAGGTTCGGGTTCAACCAGCATGCAGGCATTTAAAAAATATTCAATGTTGATAATAATTACTAATAAAGGCACCTTTCTAATTTCATAGATATGTTCAGATTTTAAAGCGTTTTGGAATTACCAAGCGTAATGCCGAGAAAGCGTTCACATTAACAACAGCCTTCTCCGTCATTTTTGGCTCCTTCCCCTACCGACTTTACTTTCGGGATTCATTACTTTCACCAGTCACTCGTCAACAGAGCGCCGGACAAGGTGTACGAACACACATCTTCACTACCCCGTACCATCTTCTACGATGTTCTTTAGAGCGAACTGGTAATTGTTCCTCATTTTCCAGGTTCGTGCCCTCTGTTTGCAATCCGAAAACACCAATGTACGGCGCGTGCCTTAACAATATCTTGCTCAAAATAAAAATATTAATGTGTCACGTGTCAGACATCCATATCTGGCTAATGCTATGGTTTGAGTAAAATAAAAAAAAGGGGGGAGGGCAGGCGAGAACTGCATAGTAAATGTATGCAACAATATGACATTTAGTGAACGTCGTCTATGTTCTAGTGCAGGACTTAAAATGACACATTTAGTAGGCGCAAAAATGTAAGAACACGACCAACACAATATATTATTAACTTTGGTCTTACAAGTATTTTAGTTAGATGTCCATTTCGTATACTTTAGCAACTGATAATCTGTAATTATCTTACAACTTAACTGCTTCTTAACGAATATTCAATACGATGCTTATCTAGAAGTTCATAAGAAGTCTATTTGTAGGATTTTTCCAATGTACTTACCTTGTTTTGTTTTATTCTCTTCTTCCGCTGCTCTTACTCGAAAATGACACTAGGACATCTCGAAACGTTGCTTTACCACAGAATATAAAAGGAATAACTCATTTATTGCTTCTACACTAATACTTAATGTTGAAATAAAATCAATACTAGTAGAATGAACTGCAGCAAACTATTTATTTAAATATCAATAACAAATACATAGTTTACACAAATCTACATCTAAAATATAGGCCCTATACAAGACATGAAATATACATTTTTTTAACACTAACGCGGGAAACTGGATTCCATACTTAAAACAATTTTAGTCATTACGCTGGCTATTGTACTTTACCTCTAGTCATTAGTTGCAGTGTTAACTATGTACCTAGGTATAATAGGTGCAGTTACAGATCAACTCCAGATAATTTGCCACATTGAGGCAAAGACGTACGCTATCATAGAGCAACTGATTTTATTGTTTGGATTTTTCGAATATGTCTGCTTCGAAACTTGATAGCGGGGTATATATCACAGTAATTTAAGGAATGAGGTAGTGCTAACTGATTAAGGATATTTATAAGATTCTAACAAGGAACACTCGCCAGGTGTCAAGAGCCCGATTTTGATGAAAATTCGTGTGTAGGTACAGTGCCTAGATAAACCTTCACAGCCAAAATTAAAGATGTTGTCGTCAACAAATAACGACAGGGGAACCCGAGGAAGATGGAACGTAGAGAGCGTTTATTTTATAAGCTGTTACAGATATTGAAAGCAAATGGCCACTAATGGATACTGGACAGGAAGTGATACATGCTTTCATGGTATGAAGACAATGACCGCCATCTTGACTATGCTTCAAAATTTTGTTCCAAGAAACGCAATGCAATGACGTTGGTATGCAATGCAATTTTGGTATAACTCTAATTCTGTACGACAAAATGATACGTGAAACTGACCTGAAGAAGGTCACTTTCACCTAGCATTAGGCCTTCTTGAAATTGGGACTTCATCTTCCGTTTGTGTATGTAAGACTTTATAGTGCACTTCAATGTTGTGGCCATGACGATCGTATTTTCAAACATAACGGTACCTCTTATGTAGCAGTTTGTTTTTCGTTCACTGTTTCAACAAAAAACGTTTTCTCATCACTGCGGTCACACATTCTCATGGTCAGTTTCACGTGCCATTTTGTCGTACAGGATTCGAGTTATGCCAAAACTAACTTCATCGTTGGATTTGTTGGAACATTCCAGCACAGATTGATATGTCACACGGCCACTTACTATTTAAATTTTTTGAGTATCCATTAATAGCCACTTTCTTTCAATGTATGTAACAGTTTATAAAAGAAAAGACGTTTTCCGTACTCTGTATTCGATTTACATGCTCTATACGTTCCATCTTAGGTCTCCTGGTCGTTATTGGTTGACGACAGCACAGGCTATAATTTGGCTGTGAAGGTTTACCTAGACACTGTACATATATACGAATTTTCATCAAAATCGGGCTCTGACACCTGGCGAGTGTTCCTTGTAAAAGAATAAAGATCATTTACTACATAAGAATTTTCAAATTTCTTACTAGCTACTACTTGAAGGATGATGGAGATTTGGTTATGCTTCAGGTGATGTTCATACATTTGAACAGTTATTAAGATACAAACCCAACAACACTGTCTCTTGTACCCTTGATATACCATGGGTAACAAAAATAGCACGACTCGTGATACACGAAAGACTACAGTTTAAAAGTCTTAAGCGGTTAACGTTTATTATATTAGTGTAACAGTGGAAGTTGTTCATGTCTGCAACTTGGCCTTAGTTTTGTGGACCCTGCTACTTTCCAAAAGATATACAGTGATAACCTTAGGCATTTTTCCGTGTATAGATTCAAAATTATATCTAAGTACAATTTTCAAAACGCAATCAGGTATAGTTATAAATACATCAGAAGTACCTACTTAGACGCCTAATCATAATACCACGAATTGTAGGCCTCCATAAGGTCGATGGCTTTGTTTTCGCGCCTTATTATCAAGGATCCCGGGTCCGATATCCGGTGAGGACACCGAACAGCCATTTAACTTGATTTCATCTATCACTGGGACTTCGTCTCTGGCAATTTGTCACATTCAAGTGTTGTCCACCTACTGTTCCTGTTTGCCTCAGAATATAACATGAAAGATATTGGTGCACACAAGCCTACGTTTTCGCTTGTTTCAACTTTATCCAGAGCTCTGTTCTCACTCGGCGGGGCACCTGCCAGTATTTTAATGTCTGTCGAATATGGTGGTGTATGTAATTTATTTGTTGAAATCTGGAATGAGCAATATTGCGTATACTTAAATACTACAAAAAAACACGTTTTACCGTATGCAAAATATTGTATCAGTCACTAGCTACCTCTAAGGAATATGCTGGGATAGCTTGTCAGTTTTTGTGGTGATGTTTTGAGATATTTAACTCCGAAAATGGCACGACGCGATTTAATTTTCATTCAGTATTTTTCTATTTATATGACGACGTGCAGGGGAACGTGTTTATGGCCTGAAGGTTACTGTTCCTGATGTAACGTTTTACCATGCCTTACATCGGATGGAGATTATGATTTGAGGATGGCACTCACAGTTTAAAGACGGATAATCAAAAGTTCGGATATTCGATATTCAAATGACGGATACAAACCGGTTAACGATTATACAAACGACAGATAAAATTCGGATGAATGGCTATCCGATGTCCCCACTGGATATCCGAACCTGGGATCCTTGATTACATGGCAAGAAAGTAGTCATCAACCTTACAGATGGCCAAACCTTCCTGGTATTACGGTTAAGCGTCATGTTTACATGCTTCGGTAGCAGCAGTGGAAAAAGTGGGTATGTAGGTGGACTACATATAAGAAGCATATGTGGATATGTGAGGCGAAAAAAATCAAGAATATACAGAAACTGAAAACACAGACCATTTAAATTTAGATAAAGGTAAACTTTTCGAAAACATAAAAATGAACATGCTACTAAATTTCTAATAAACACCAGCGAGGGAACATAAGATCACTGTTACTAATAACATCTGATGTGAATTCAGTATACCAATGAGAGACTGTCTCCTCTGCCACAGCTCGAATTACAAGTTTCATTTCTCCTGCTAGTAACAGAACGAGGTTAAAAAGAGGTGGTGAATATTAAAATTAGCGCTAGTTTTTAACAGCTACCTCAAGAAATCCACGATAAAAACAGTTAAACCCAGTGTGTCTGTGTGTAGGTGAGATCTTAAATAACAGAAGGAAAAAAATTCTGACCACAAATAACGTTTAACCCCCAGAACTTTGCACTTATTTTTCTGTTAGAAACTGTGGAAATGAATGGCTCGCGTCCTGCCGGAAGGACAAATGTCTGGACGTTCTATGATTAATTAGTAGACGCCGCAAAGTATGAGGAACAAAACTGAGAATAAAACTATGACTCAAAGATATAAAAATGTATCTTTACATTTCTACTAATCAGGTACAAACAGTAGAAGAACTGGGATCAATTTATTTCTCTGCGTTTTATCCAACAACTAATGGGTTAAAAAAAAAAATAAGATGACGTTATATTGTTATTTGTACATTTCTGAAATTTGATTTTCAATTCCTCTTTTCAGGCATATGACGATGGGGTACCAAGTAGGAAAACATGAGCATTTTCAACAGTTGTTTCCTCTTCGGTTTCAAGGCTGCTCGAGACATTTGTGCTGTGTATGAAGAACGCGCCATTACTGAAATAATTGCACAGAAATGGTTTTCACGCTTAAAGGAAGGAAAATTCGACCTCAAAAGACTCCTCGCGTTCCGGTCGACCTCTTCAGTGCAATCAGGATTGATTCAACCCACGAGGATCCACGACAATCCACTAGGGACCTGGCCACGCAAATGGGATGCTCTATGTTACAGTCACAATCATTTGGTGGGTAAGGTCGAAATGGGTGTTACTCGGCGTATGGGTGTTACACGATCTGAATGAGAGAGCGGAACTCTAGCGCGCAACTATCAGCCCCAGCTTGCTAGCTCGACACCAGGCTACTCGTGAACACAATCAGAGATTTCTGTACCGTATCGTCACTGGCGATGAAAAATGGTGTCACTGTGTCAATATGAAAAAGAGGAACGAATAGTTGAGTCCCGACAAGCTGGCAACACCTGGCGCCAAGGCAGAGCTGCAAACCTAAGGAAGTCTACGAAAGACAATAATCTGCATCTGATGAGAATGGGACAGTGTAATCTACTACGAATTGCTTGCCGCCCAATACGGTCAATACTGACCTTAACATTCAGTAAATGCATGGCTCAACTAGGCAATCCAACTGAAACGACACGACCGGCAACATGGCGTGCTTCTGCAATACGACAATGCTCGCCCCCTCAAGTTGCTAATGTCACGAAAACTAATATTCAAGAGAAATTATTTTCAATCCAGAATATTCTCCTGACCTTTCGCCGTCAGATTGATATTTTCTGGTCACTCACTAACAGTCTGCGAGTCCCTCAATAACAGTCTCCGAGGTTCCATGAATTCTTCAAATCAAGGTCCGGTGATTTCTACCCTTGACACACAAGCTAGTGGAAATGTTGGTAAGACGTCGTAAAGGAGTATATATTGCTGGCTGATTCATTAACAATGCTGTACAGGACCCAATCCATCTCAATTCAAGAAAAACTGTACCCGTTAAGTCATAGATTTTTTTCTATGAGTTCTTTATGGAAATTCAAGAAATCCGTATATATATATTCCGAGAAGAAAAATCTACCGACATATTTATTCTTAAAGTTCATTGTTGAAATAACGCTATACTACTTTTGGCAATCATATCTTAGCAACAATTAACACAAAGAACTCATTCTTTTTTATATAATGGAATGGAATATGATAGATCTTACCTATGTGCAACGACATTTAGTTAACAATGCATGAATGACTAACAACTTATGAAACATATTCCCTACATGCATTCGGTACAAGGGAAAGAATTGTGCGTCATCGAACCATCAGCTGATCGTCGGTAATTACAAACATAGCTTACCATAAACAAGACAAGAACAAGATAGATATCTGCGTATAGTTTGTGATGTCATCTTTACTCCCATGTCGTTTGTACAAGGTGTAAAGAAATTCTGACAACTTTGAAGAAAAGAATTCGAAAAATTCCAATATTTCGGAAATATTTTACTAACAATGTACGTTGTTGTCGTTTACAACTTTTTGACACCACTTCTACGTACTTTATTATAAAAATCCTTACGAAGGTTGGGACTGTTACTTTCACTGCAACAAGAACGGAAAGTTAGTTGTTTTTGAAAAGTTTGCCATATTTGGATGCCATTTTATTTTTAAAAAAATAATAAAAAAAAAAAATAATTAAAAACATTGGTTGTTCGGTATAGTTGAGACTTGTGTGTTCAAAAAGCTGACCACGTTTTATTATCGACCAGTCATTGTTTAGATTTTATGGCTAAAAGTTTTCTGCAAAATTTGTTTATATTGTAAAATCGGACATTTTTGAACGTCATTTTCTGAGAAAGCACATTGTTAAACAAATTGATTCGACAGTAATGTGGAGACAATGTGTTCTAAAAGTTGACCATGCTTCATAATTGATCACGCATTGACTTAGATTTTACGAATAGCTGTTCCTTGCAAATAAAATGCGTTTGCTTGAAGGTTTCACAGCTCGTGAATCGGTCGAGAGGAGAGGAATAAACGGTGACAAACAGTCGGTCCCGAAGTGTTTCGCAAACGCAATTTTTTTCAGGAAACATTAAGCCGTAAAATTTAAACCAATGCCTGGTCGCTTTCGACACTGGCTGCTTTTAGAATATAAATATTTCCACTATACTGAAAATCATTGTTTTAAAGAATGAGCTCTCAGAAAATGGCGTCTAAATATGGTCGACTTTTCACAATAACCAAATTTTGGCAGGAAAGATTTAGTCATAGAATTTAAACCAAAATTCTGGTCGATAATAAAATTTTGTCAACACACAAGTGTTACATTTATACCGAAAAATTAATATTTTGAGAACGTGTTAAAATAATGGCGTCCAAATATGGCGAACTTTTCGAAACAACCAACTTCCAGCTTTTGTTAGTGAAAGTAACAGTCCCAAATTACTTAAGGCATATTTGTAATGAAGCACCTAGAACTAAGTGGTTTCTCAACGTTGTAAACAAGTACGTACTTGGTTACAGAAGAGAGTAAAATATTGGATTTTTCGACGTTTCCTTCAAAGTGGTCAGAATTTCTGATCAACTTGTACAAACAACATGGAGTAAATCGTTTGACATTACAAATTACACACAAATATTTATCATATACAAAATGTCTTCTTCGTGTTAATTAGCTTCTAAAATATGATTTGTCAAAAGTGGCACTCACCAAGTTTTAAGCTTCAATATTTATCAACAATGAAGTATCTCGGTAGAAACATCTTTTCGGGGGGTGAAGAATGCGGGTCTCTTGAATTTCCATAAAATAATTACTAAAATTCATAACTGGACCGATACATAAGCTGCCTGAATTAAATTAAGATATTAAAATAAGTGAAAAAAAAAAAAATCCGAATGAATTTATCTGACAAACCAATACTTCTTTCCGGTATGCAACACCCAGTGGTCTCTCTTCACACCTTGTAATCAAGAGTCCCCAGTGAGAACACATTGAATGCGGTGGTTTGGAATTCCATTAAAGGTTCAGGTATATTTCTTAAACTCATAGTCAGTAACCCAAGCCTGTCATATGTCTGATATCTTTGATGAGCACACATCTGGAGGCTGGCAGTGGCAGGGCATTTGTCTGATTCAGCAAGACTAAAATTGCGTGCCTCCCCAGTCCCGAACCAAAGTCTGAAACGATAACCACTAGTTCACGGGCTGTGTCAAATTGTAGATCTAGTTCATAACGTTAACGTCACTTCCACTCTACACAAGGCAATGGCAAGCAAACATTGGTTCACCTAGTTCAGATACATTATGTTTATGAACATGTATCTAACCAAAACATTTACTATCAGGTAATAAAGAAGACAACAAATTTGAACAAAGACAGAATGAGCTAAAATCAACAAAAATATTAGCAATATACAAATGATTTAAACAGACACAATTCACGAGAGTATTTGAGCACATTTTACGAGAAAAAAGGTGTAATTTAACTCCTGACATGTACAACGTCCAAAAGAAACGGAACGAAAAACTGCACATTAGATGCAAACCAGGTAAAAAGGCTGGGTAAATTTGTTGTCACAGACAAAATGTAACTGATCTACAGACCAGATAGGCAAAATAAACACTACAGCAATAACGGAAGAAGTATTAACCTAGAATATCAGTGAAAGAAGTTGTCAACTAATTTGCTATTCCAGGGAAAAAAAATACTGAGGTAAAAAAAACAACGCGTATATAAAATATTATATTCTGAGTTTCGCAGCTACTGGGTATCAATCTTTTTTTTCTTTCTTATTATACTAACCGGAGGGAAACAAAGGCAGAAAGTTACAGCCCAGGTATTAACATACCATCTCAGCATTAGCTTGGATTTGAATTTATTTAAGACATTTAGGTGGATGGACATTTAAGACATTCAGGTTGAGTGGATGTTAATGGAAAATTTGGTGGAAGAAAGTGGGAGGAAACGGGAAAACACCGAGAAAATCCACGCACACGGTGTTTGTTCCCCACGAAGCCCACATGGCACGATCCAGGATCGAACCGAGGACCCCATGCACCTGAGGTGAGCGCTCTACCACTGAGCCACTGCAGACCCTCGCTGACTTGGTGTTATTCAATTTACACGATATGCTGATCAGGCAGAACACTTAAGGATAACGTCCAACCGAAATCACTCTCCTGGGTCAGGCATGAGGAAGCTGGCGGCGAGGGTTATAATTAGCTTCATCTCTGCATTCACCTTGTAAAACAAGAAAAACCTCGACTACCAGTCAGGGTAGGTTTCAAATCCGCGCTACCTCTTCGAGTTAGATCTGAAAGTAGGGGACCTTCGTCACTAGACCGCAGGGACTTGACGCACACGTCCTAAAATCTCAAAATGTATTATAATGAGTTGCTCTGTGCCAGACAATTGATCCCAAGAGCTTTAAATTCTAAGTTTAAACTTCTGTGGGCACACAAGGGTAGCTAAATAAAATATACACCAATTTTTTCTCGCTCTGATGAACGAACGAACGTACACGACTGAGGTGAAGATATTAAAGTGTGTATCTAAACTTGACATTGTCCTGTTCATCCCCTCGCATCCGTTTAGAACAAGTGAGAAAGCTGTACCTAGTTCCGATTACGCAAACGGCGGCAACGCAGCGTTTGATAGTGGGTGTAATATTAAAAACAATGAAGGAGTGGAAGGGTTCGATTGAAACTTGCTCCGCACACGTCCCAGTAGTTTGCTATGAGAAAGAAACCAAGAAATTGCCAATCCGGTAAAAAAAAAAAAAAAGTATAAATATGAATGAACACTATCCAGAAAATATCACTTGTTTAAATACTTGAAAAAAAATATGTTAATTCAATAAAGAGTAGAAAAAGAAGTTCGAAAACATTATCTAATTATAGTAATTACTAATTACCTGCTGCAGAATATAAGAAAAAAGTGCAGTAAGGTACAGTAATATTATTAATAATAATAAAGCACAGCATTGCAGCAGTAGCTCTCACTAGTTGTTTTAAGACTGGCGTTTTAAACCTTTTCCCAGTGAGAAACATAATAAATGGTGGGACAATTACCCAAGTGTAACGGATTCATCAAATGGAAAGATAACAAGCCGAAATTAACGACTTAACATATACACGGCTGTTTTTATTATTTTTCTTTGTTACCATTACTTTAGATAAAAGAATTGACACGCCATTCGGACTCCCTAATTACATGCCTTTTAGTGGCTAAGTGACTGTCTAATTTTATCTGATCAAATATACGATATATTCAACACAGTAGTTTTATTTTCATTAATACACCTAACATGAAAGGAATGGAAAATAGCTATAAAAAAAAGCAGTAGTATAAAAAGTAGACCTCCTACTTTCTTTTACCCATATCCCATTTCAATTCAAACAATAGGTATTATCAATTTCCTGAAAACTAAATACGATACACAGAAGAGGTTTAAGTGATTTCTACAAAATATTCCAGAAATTAATTAATTAATTTGTTGATTAATGTTATTTTAACGCTGATCTATTAGTACAACTCAATTATTGTTATTAATAGGGCCCGGATAGTTATGCACTTAAAATACCTCAAATATGCACTAAAATGAACAAAACATGCAAAGAAATATGCACTTTAGAAAATACCGTAGCTTCTTGTAAATGCTTTTAATTTAGCTCCTGCAAAAGCCTTCATGTTTGTTAAAAAATTACTCCTTTTAATACGTCCATTCTCAAATACATGTGTTGGCAAAACTTATTTTGAATACACCTGTTCTTGAATGAAAGAAAAACACTATTGACAGATCCAGATTGCAGTTGATTACGACACGGAATCTTACATGTTGAAACTTGAAACTTCTGTTTCCCGCAACACTGTTTTCCTACTCTGAAAAAAAAAAAGAAATCTATTTCACTATGGATGCAATTGGACGATATTTAAGGGCAACATTATCTGACACATTAAGTTCAAGATCATCAGCCCACTGTCGATGTAGAGCTTTACATCCTTTCACCATAGTTGCGTAACCACTGTTTCGATTCGCACTATATTTAGCTTCTCTACGCAAAATTTCTTTTCAGAGGGGGTTCACCAAATTCTTTCGGTAATCCATGCTTGGTATGTATACGAAATGAACATAACTACGCTAAATTTATACTGATTCTTACATAGAAATCATAATTTCGGAGGACGTCTGGACCCTCCCCGTGGCTACGACCCTGTCTCTCAGTATACACAATCTTTAAGCCTGCTCAGCGCATTCCTCACATATATTATTTTGATTTCGTTAGAAGTGACTTTGGCTCTGAAATATGCAAGATATTTATATAAATGATTCACATATGCATTTGTATATGTAACATGCTTTTTCCAAAAAATCAGTGAAATGTGAATTCGCATAACTATCCGAGCCCTAGTTATTAACGTCTTAAACGAGCTTATGAGTTTATAGGGACAGTATATATAGTTCTTTTTGTTCCAAAGGCTCCGAACCACTATGTTAGTATACCCCAACTGGATTTGAACCCGGGACAACGCGTACCAAAATCAAAGGTGGTAGTAACCATTGAGTCGATGACAATAATAGTGAAAATGGTAGTTGTCCTGCCCGGAGTAAGGTTTCTGATCCGAAGTTTCACGAGCAAGGTGAATCTATGGTGCTTCGTTATCACTTTCAATTGTAAAACAATATAAGAACATGACCCACAATATTAAATGACTCCGAATTACTTACTCCTCTAGTTAAAATGCTTGCGATGGATCATACATTAACAAACTGGTTACATTGAATATTTTCATTAATTATCTTCTGCTTGACTTACACCTATGGGCTACATCGGTACTTAAGGATCAAGGCCGTTACAAACTCAAATTATGATAAGAGAGAATTATCTCGGTGGAAGCGAAACTAGTAATTGGTAAAATATTTTTCTTTCCTCTGCATAGAAATACCCTCTCAAAATTGGCAAATATTTTCTTTTCACAATTTATTTATTTATTTTACATCTCTAGTATTATTTTTTGATGAGTCTCCGTGGCTCAGATGGTAGCGCGTCTGACTACGAATCCCGGCCAGGACTTTTCTCACAGTGTTCCCATGCCTGGCGCTCTTAGGTGCACTCAGCCACCTATCAAATTGAGTACCGCAGTGTCCTTGGTATTCCTGGGCACCTTGAGAAGGTAAAGGCGGTCGAGCGTGGGACTGACCACCTCACCTCACTTCGTACCGTAGGTCCGAAGAAAGTGTGGAGTGCTACTACCTCCACATCCCCCATGTGCCGTTCATGGCGCGTGCGTATCGCACAGGGGGATAGCTTTATTATTTTTTGAAGGTTTTCAAAAGTTTTCTTTTTAACAGCTGTGTTAACTAAGTGAAATGTCCTCAACAAATCAAAATTTATTTAGAGAAGAAAAACGGATCTTTTAACCAACAGATTGTAAATGATTTGCAAAAATTTGTTGAAGCGAACATTATATCATTTTAAGAGAAATTGTGGAGTTAAAACATTGAATATTGAAAGGAGGTAAAGAGAAAGTCAGTTCTTATATTCAAATTTCAATACCTTTCTTGTAACGAGATCTTTCTTAAATAATTGATTATTAATATTATTATATATATTTTCTTTTTTTAAAAAAAATGAATTTTCCCGGGGAGAAGTGCTTAAATTTTAAATAAATAAGTACCGGGACCCACGAAGAGTAAAATATTGCATAGGTTCTAGGGAAATCCACTCTCTACGATTTCGGAATTTTAACAGACTTTCAGAGCTACTCATAGCCACTGATCTAGTATTTATAGTCAAGGACTTAGGTTCGGTAATAACGAATAACTTGTACAATGTCACTCAAGTTAGTTTCTAATAATAATAATAATAATAATAATGACAATTTTAAAGCGAATTAATACTTTGATATGCATAATGGAACCAACAGGTAAGAAATTTTAAAATGAATAGACCCAGGAGTGAAAAAGGTACCGGCGCCCGGCCGAATTTAAGATCTACCACCAATTTATTCCCCAAAAATATGTTCCTTAGTTTTTACCCATCAATACTTCCCACTAAAGGGGCAATCGTCCAGGTCTCTATGCCAGATGTATTCCTAGCATTTACCTGTTTGAACTAAAGTAAACTTGTCAAGTCACAGGATGATCACTATTACAATTTAACTCGCCTCTTAGGCGATTTCTTTCAATACAAAAGTTTAATTTTAACTTTTAGCTTCAGTTTTACACACTGTGTAATTATTATTCCTTTTGGCTTAAAATTAATTAAAAAGTTTTGATGTTTTCAGTACGGTAGTTTGTAGCAGTTAGTTCAATTTTATACTTTTTCATACTTGAAGTCGATTTCCTTGTAAACAAAAGTTTCTCGAACAAACTTCACTAGAGCTTCTTTGCTTGCCTCGATGGGAAGTTTTTTGTCAGAGAAACTGACCCTTAATTTCTGTTCACCCTGTATATATCCATGCTGCGTAAGGAGGCCGTACAATTCAAAAGTTGCACAGTATACTTACATGTAAATGAGGCATTGAGAACCAAAGGTACCCAAGTAACACTGAGAAATAAAAAAAAAAGTTCGAGCTGATGTACCAATATAACATGAACATAAGTAACACAAAAATATTCGTATTACGTACAAACATTACACACTAACATATGAATATTTTGTGTCACATATTTCGTGTTATAGACAAAAGATCAACTCTTTTTTTTTTAATCTGTTAATGCTACTTGGATCCCTTTCGTTCTCAGCGCCTCAGATAAGCTCTGATGTTTTTGAGAAGAACAATGACAATGGATTCTAAGTTCCAACTGGATACATCCTCAGAAATTAGTGCCGTGAAACTCCCGAATAGCGGACACCGTTAGGATATAAAAAAGCTGTCCGTTATTTAAAAATACACATTCATACTTTCCTTAACGGCTATAAGAACTTGAAATAAGATATACAAACTGAATTAATGTACAGTAGTTTTATCTACAAATTACTGTACTGTACATTAATACAGTGCAATGAACATACATAGTTATGGCGTGTACAGAAAACAAGACTACGGTACAGCGCCGTAATGACGCCAGCGTCTGGATAATTGAACTTTATTTAAGGACTTTACGAAACCATGGCTCGGACCAACAGTAGCAGGACAACTTTATATATTATAAAAGCGTTGCCAGTTTTAAATAAAACAGAATTCTTATTTTCGCTTGAGCTTGGTTGCTCTTATAACTATATATTATTATTATTATTGTGTTATTGTTGTCAAGCATTCAACGAACCCGCGAATGGGGGAAGGGGGTAACATGTTAAGCCCTTCATTTGTCTTCAATACTTCTCGATAAGACGATGACTCATATCTGAAAATATTCAAAACAGAAACCCATACAGTTACCACCACATGTTAGCCTTGTCCACTATAGAGAGGTTTTTGCTTTAAAAGAAGGTATTATCAACGAGTTCGTGTTCGTTATTAAGAGAGTCCACTCCTGGGACTCTTTTCTTCTATAAGAATCAAGGTTATTCTGCTGTGCATTTTAAAACTGACAGTTATTTAGATGTATGTATCCCTTATGGAATTTTCACTGTACCAGGAAGACAGAAAAGAGAAGGAAGTGTGAAAGTATGAAATGTTTGACTGGTCAATTCTGCCTAATAAGAAAAACAGGTATTCATATTTCATATCTTTTAACATATTTTCTCATTTTCCTTTTGCTTCCTGAGAATGTATCCAGTTCGATATGAAACGTTGAATGAACCTATTGTAACTGTTCTTCTCACAAAAATAAAAGACTATTTACACGGAAGCATACTTTAACAAGTGCAACAATTCCCGTATAAATCAATGCGAGTCAAATGGATGCTGGTAGCATTACAAGAAGCGGTTCCCCATGGTCAGTTTTATTCTCCCCTATCCTCTTTTACATCCTGACCAGGTGAATGTTAAAAGATGTGAAGAATGATTTTAACGAAGTTAAAAAACTTGTAACTAATTGCTGTAACAAAGGTTTCTTAAACTTTATATAGAATTCGCGTAAATACACATTATTTACCCGTGTGTAGTACAATGAACAACAAACTATCATATGTTTATTTACTAAAAAGCATCTACGTTGAAATTATATAAATACCGATTTAAACAATTGAATTATTAACAAACTTTTACACTTAAAAAAATCAAACACCTACATGACTGAAATAATAATAATAATAGTAAAATAAACAAATCTACATGGCAAATTCATTCAAGGATTTATAGATTGATGAGACGCAAACCTGTGTAGTTCTAAAAACGATAAAAAAAACTTTCCACACAGCACTGACGACATAGTAAATTATGTGTTATGTTATACTGGGATTTAAATTACTGTATTTATTTTATTTTTTTTTTTCAATTCTGGAAACCTTAACTGGACATTACCAGTTGATTATCCAAATAAATACAAAAACAGAAATAAACACTTAACTAGTTATTGGTAACATATCTTACCATGAATATAAGAAATATTATTAAATTAAGAAGTCCTGTGGTTCAACATCTGTTAACGACCATTCTTACTGCGTGTTTTTTTTTCTTTTCGGTTTCAAACGAATGCCGGTACAGTATCAGAAGTACGCCACTGGACGCTATCTTTCTCGTTGTTAGCCTGAAAAAGTAATCGCTGTGGGATGTCATTCCTCAAATTTTCACCTAACAAGGTTGTCAACATTAAGAAGAAATTAAAAAAAAAAATACGAGTACAAAGTCAAGAAAAAAAAATCATAACTTTCATCTCGGACTTGTTTAGAAGCTCAGTTTGATTAAAAAAAAAAGAAGTGTTACTGAAAACTATTTCATTTTGTAATTCAAGGTCACATGGTGTAACCTTTGACCTTGAAAATGTAAAAAAAAAAAGTTTACTTTTACTACTGTTAGAAATAAAGCATGTTATACAGTTACATACAATTTCTCTTTGGTGCAAGTTTTATCTTGGGATGACCTTTGGAACAGAAACCGGAAATTGTCTAATCTACTAATTGCTTTGCGTTTCGTATCAAGTAGTTACTCTGCCTAAGGAAATAATTATTTTTCTAATACTCCAGTTTTTGGGAACAAGTCTCTCACTTTTTTGTGGCTTCTGCAAACTTTGGTTTCAATTGTTGACATGTGACACCTTTATACGTACAGGTTGT